>JAQZBX010005523.1:0-56136 GCA_029593785.1 Cabassous unicinctus
ATATACACATCCTGGGGCCTTGCCACCGAGCATAGACCACAGTTCACATCATAGACCACACTCTCTCCCACACAGTTCTGCATGGTATATGCTGATGCAAAATGGCCTACATCTGTAGCCACAACGCCACTCAGGACACCCCCCAAGTCCCAAAAAAGCCCCTGTATTTCAACTGCTCCTCCCCTCCCTGTGCCAAAAATGCCCAGGGGCCACCGGCTCCACCTCACTGTTAAAATTTCTTCCATTGCTTGAATCACAATATGTCTACAGCAGAACACCACCAAGTCCACTCTAGTCCATAGCTCCTCCCCCAATCCTGAGGGGACTGGGATGGTGATGTCCACTCCACCTCCAAGTGAGAGAGGGCTTATATCCCGTGGATACAATGGATGGGATTATTCTGCCCACAGGTGCAGGCCCTCTCCATTCCCTGGGATGGCCATTGCCCATCGTTGTCTCCTCTCCAGGTGACTTGGATGAGTCCATTGAGCTGTAGGGTAGGAGAAGGGTTACAAGGGGGGCTGCACAGGGTCATTGGTGGGGGGTGTCTGGGATGGGAGATTCATCAGAGTAAGTCCATCTGAATATACATGAAAGATATATAAAATTATTCAAATGATCAAGGGAGGGGGCATGGTCATGGTGGGTAGACAGTTACTCAATGGATGAGGGAATCTGAATTCCTAGCCTGGAGAGCTCTGCCACATTCCCCAAGGGAGCAGCAACAGTCCCCTGAGTGCAGATGCAGTGTCTGGCAGAAGAGGATGGCCCACTGATGGGTTTTAGTTATTGAGGACTAGCCTTATGAGTATTTGCTTTTCTAATTGAAACTTAGCCTACTGTTATGGGGTGCCTAGGGGTTGCCAGATGAAAGCCTCCTTGTTGCTCAAATGTGGCCTCTCTAAGCCAAACTCAGCATATGAATGCATTACCTTCCCCCCAATGTGGGACATGACTCCCGGAGATTAGCCTCCCTGGCAACGAGGGATTAATACCAAGTGCCAACTGGCAGCATGATTGGTAAAAGACCTTGAATAAAAGGGGGAAAAGGTAAAGAGAAATGAGTTCACGTGGCTAAGAGACTTCAAAGTGTGTCGGGAGGTCATCCCAGAGGTAATGCTTATGCACACCTCAGTAGGATCTCATAGAACACCAAAGTGGATATCACCCCACACAGAGGGACCCCTGAGGGCTCTGGAGACACCCAGGTCCTATATAAGTGGGGATAACCCCAGAGATTGATGCCTAATTAGTGCGCTCTTCGTTGGAATCTGTCCTCCTGAGAGTGACAGAATTGGACTCAAATAAGTCCTCCCTGCACATGGTCCATCAGTCCCTTCTATTCAAACCTATATGTGATGCTGGTGTTTTTAGGTGTACTTCCAGAGACTGAAGCCTCTGGCTTTCCTATTATTATTTTTTAAATATACTTTTATTACAGAAGTTGTGAACTTACAAAAAAATCATGCATATGTGCAGAATTACCTTACAAGAACCCTTTATCAACATACCACTCCATGGTGAAATATTTGGTACAGAATATGAGATAATATCATCAGACTATTACCACAAACCATGGTCCATAGTGTACATTGGCACACTATTTCCATAATCCCCCATTATCAAAACAGTATATCTTTGGCATAGATGCATTACTATTACAGTATTGCTGTTAAACACAGTCCCTAGGTCACTCCAGTTGTGTTTTCCCCATGCTTCTCCACATTCCAATCCCTCTGCAATAGTGACTTATATCAACTCTAGCTCACAAAGTAACTCTTGCATCTATACCATCAATCACATTTCTCATCCACCTCTGGGTTTACTGTGTTATTCAGCCCCTAGCTTATTCTCTAGCTTTCTTTCAATTACCATTTATATCCCTAGAGTAACTTTTCCAGTTGTATTCCCATTGATAAATCAGTTGTTACTCAGTATAATGTTTTACCATCAACTCTCTACATTTCCACACTTTTAATGTAAAGTCAATTATAACTTCTGCATACATTTAGCATCAGTAGTCCATCTCAGTCCTTCTCTTATCTCATTTAAGAATCTACCTCCTACCTCCAGATCTTGAAGTTGTTTTCCTACATTTTCTTCTAGAAGCTTTATGGTTTTGCTTTTATATTTAGTTTTTGATCCATTTTGAAATAATTTTTGTATAAGATGTGATATAAGGGTCTTTTTTCTTTATGTTAGATATGGATATCCAGTTCTCTCAGCACCATATGTTGAATGGACTTCTCTGTCTGAGCTGGGTGGGTTTGACAAGCTTGTCAGAAATCACTTGACCATAGATGTAAGGGTCTCTTTCTGAACCATAGATCTGGTTCCATTGGTCTACGTGTCTATCTTCCTGTCAGTACCATGCTGGGATTTTTTTGTTTGTTTGTTTGTTTTGCCACTGTAGCTAGATAATATGATTTAAAGTCCAGAAGTGAAAATCCTCCAACTTCGCTTTTCCATTTTAAGTTCTTTCTCTCTTTTCAGGACCCCTTACCCTTCCAAATCAACTTGATAACCATGTTTTCCATTTATTTAAAAAATGCTGGTGTGATTTTTATCAAGATTGCATTGAATCTGTATATTGATTTGGAAAGAATTGAACATTCTATCCAATGAGCATGGAATGTTCTTGGACCATTCTATCCAATGAGCATGGAATGTCCATGAGCATGGAATGTTCTTCCATTTATTTAGGGCTTTTCAAAATTTCTTTTAACAATGCATTGTAGTTTTCTGAATACATGTGCTTTACCTCGTTAGTTAAGTTTATTCCTAAATATTTGATTCTTTTAGTTGCTATTGTAAATTAAATTTTTTTTCCTGACTTCCTCCTCAGATTGCGCATTACTACTCTTTTAAAGTATATTTCATCTGATATATGTGAAGCTACTCTGGCTTTTCTTTTTTTTCTTTTTTTGGTTACTGCATGCATGGAATATCTTTTTCCAGCTTTTCACTTTTAATCTATTGGTAACTTTGGGTCTAAGGTAAGTCTCTTGCAGACTGCATACAGATGTCTCATATTTTCTTATCCATTCCACAAGTCTGTGTCTTTTGATTGGGCAGTTTGCTCTATTAACAGTCAAGGTTATTACTTTAAGGCAGTTCTTATTTTACCCATTTCACCTTTGGGTTTCTTGTTTTTTTTTCTCAAGAAGAAATCAAATTTATCCAGCATGGAGTTCCAGAATAATTACTGACAAGGCTGATATTTATCATCAGACAAAAGAATTATCTTTACAATAAAGGGACTTCCAAATGATCAATGAGTTATTGTACATTAAACAACTTTAATAAAATATTCTGTAAAAAATCAAATAAAATTTAAAAAAAAAAAAGATGGAATGGATCATCATTCCACTGAAGTCCAATTTCAGATACTCAACATCATATTTACTATTTTTCTTTTTTCAGCTGCCTGTGTGAAATCATCAGACATGTACCAGCTCTTACAGATTTACATTTTTGGAACTGGATTCTTGTTCACCTTTGGGTTTTATCTGTCATATTTTATTTTCACCACTCTTTCGAGACTTTTAGTTACTTTTACTGATATAATCTTCATTTTTAGAACCTCTTCCAAGGTTTTCTTTCCTGTCCTTTCTTTTCAGACTGTAGTACACCCTTTATTATTTCCTGGAAAGCCAGTATCTTGGTTACAAACTCTCTCAGTTTCTGTTTATCTGTGAATATTCTAAACTCGCCCTCATTTTTGAATGGCCATCTTGCTGGATATAAGATTCTTGGCTGAAAGTTTTTCTCTTGAAATATCTTATAGATATCATACTACTTTTTTCTTGCCTCCATGGTTTCTGTGAGAAACTGGCACTTAATCTTATTAGGTATCCCTTATATGTTATGCATTGTTTTTGTCTTGATGCTCTTAGAATTCTGTCTGTCTTTGGCATCTTCATTCCTATTAGTATGTGTTTCAGAGTTGGTCTATTCAGATTAATTCAGATGGGGTTAGTTGTGCTTCTTGGACATGGATATTTATGTCCTTCAAAAGGGTTGGGAAACTTTCTACTATTATTTCTTCAAAGATTCCTTTTGTCCCTTTTCCCTTCTCTTCTCACTCTGGGATATCCTTGACATCTATGTTTGTACATCTCTTGCAGTTGTTTTTTCCATTCTTTTCTTCATCTGTTCTTTTTTGTGTTCACTTTTGGAGGCCATTTCTTAAAGCTTACAATCCTTTCTTCTGCTTCCTCACATCTGCTGTTATATGATTCCAGTGTATATTTAATTTCATTTATTGCATCTTTCATTCCCACAAGATCTGCTATTTTTCTGTGTATGCTTTCAAGTTCTTCTTTCTGTTCATCCAATGTCTTCTGAATATCCTTAATTTCTTTAGCCATCTCATTGAATTCATCAAGGAGATTTGCTTGAACATAAATGATTAGTTGTCTCAACTCCTTTATGTCATCTGGAGGCTTATCTTGTTCCTTTAATTGGGCCATATCTTTCTGTTAGTTGGTATGGGTTGTAGTTTTTTTGTTGCTGTCTTGGCCTCTGGTTTACTAGATATATTTATTCTGGGTGCAGTTTCTCCCTTTAGTTTAGGGCATTCTTGCCCTTTTTACCTTGCTAGTTGTAGAGTAGGAGCTGAGGATATAGTTGGTGCTATAAGCTATGGAGTCTCAAGCTTTCCACATTGCCCCTGGGCCTGATGAAGCTTTTCCCACCTTTCTCCTTTGCCAGGGGTAAAGGCAGAGACACAGCTCTGTGTAATAACCCAATTCCTGCAAGCCTAGTCTGTAGTTGTCCAGAGAAACTGATGAAGTTTCATACCCCTTACTCCCCTCCCTGGGACAAGGATGGAGCTGCAGGTGTGGGCAGCAATCTATGCTGTGTAGGTTCAAAATTATGACAGTTGCCCTAGTAGACTTCCAACTATTCAATCTCTGCCAGCTGAATGTACCTGCAGTTACCTGGAGAGGCTGCTGCAGGTCCCACCAGTTTCCTCCCTCCCAGAGGTGGGGCTGAAACCTAAGCTAGGCCTGCAGTATGATCTGGGTGGAAAGAAGTGTGTCCCTACTGTCACTGATTTTCAATCAGCTAGGCTTCCCCTCATTGTGGGGGTGGAGTCAAAATGATGGCTACTTGCTTTTTTCTGACTTGGACAGGCTCAAACTTTAGCTGTTTTTAGGGTTTTACTTTATCTAGCAAAATTTACTTATCAGGAGCTGAAGTAGGTGGCCAACTGTCACTTCCTCCCCTGATTTTGGGAAATGGAGCTTCCACTATAGCCACAGTATAGCTCCTGTGGATGCTTGCACTGCCAGAGTAGGATGATCACCAGCATTGATGCCGTGGCCTATATTTTCTCAGAGAGGCTAGTGCAGGTCCCCCCAGCTTCCTCCCTGCTGGAGGTGGAACTGAGGCTTAAGCTAGATCTACAATCTGATCTAGATAGAAAGAAGTTGGCCTCTACCAGCACTGTGATTTTTAGTCCACCCCATTTCTCCTCATGCCAGGATATTAAAATGGTGGCTAATGGCCTCTTTCTGACTTGGAAACCTTCAAACTTTAGCTCTTCTTAGGATTATACCCTAGCCTGCTGAATTAACTAATCAGTAGCTAGAATTTGTGCCCAACCATCTCTTCCTCTGTCACTTTTGGGAAATGGATCTTCTAAATCCAGCCATGGAATAGCTCCCGAGGCAGCTTGTGCCTCCAGTGGGTGATGGTCACTGATCTCCACCACATGGAGTGATCTACTTATGAATTTTCTCTGCAGATCGGCAGTCTCTTCCTTCCATTCTTTCAAGTATGTTGCAGGTCCCAAGGAGCCCCCAAACAGGTGCTTTAGATCGCTCTCAGATATTAATAACTGCCCTGTAGCATGAGCTGATTCTAGGAGCTCCTTACTCTGACACCATCTTGCTGGTTAACCCCCTCCCCTATATCTTTGATGTAATATTTATGTAATCTAAAGTTTCTTTAAAAATAAAAAAATAACAAATAAAAGAACAACCTTATAAACCTGGTAAGACAAACTGAGGCATTGGGCTGCTGAATTACACAAGCAAATTAGGACAGTGTGCAGCTTACAGCACACACCCTGCAGCTTGCAGCACGTATACCCAGTGGCTGCATTATCAGAAGACAGGCAGCAACTTCATTTCAAGGCAGGAAAGTAGAAGGGCAGGAGGGACACTTACCACCACCCCTTACCCAGGTTATATCACAGTTTGTGGACAGTGACCAAAGACCAATCACTACCAGTCACCACACCCTGCAGAGCTTGTGGGCATTAGCCAGAAGACAATCACCACTGGGCAGCAACCCTAAATCCCCTAAGAGAATCAATTCACCCAATAGAGTTCGCCTGCTTTTTCTCAAATATGCTAACCAGTTCAGACCCTAGAGTCTTGTACACCATGAAACATGGGACCCCAAGGAAGAACTTCTCATTTCTCTCCCTTGAAAATGCCTGCCCTCGTGTCTGGGGGTTGTATTTCTATTCTCTTTCTCTAGCCCCAAGTAAATTCTCTGGTTCCTTCATTGATTTGTGGCTTATCCTTGAATTCTGTTTTGTGACAACACTAAGAACCTGGCCACTTGGACACCATCTCTGATAACAACAGTGCCCATTCCTAGACTAAGCATAGCCAAGAAATAACCAGTGAGCTTGAAGCTAGCTCAATAGATGTCTCCAATTCTAAACCAATATTACATAGCTTATTCCCACTTTCTCCACCTTTCTGTCTCTAACCTCCAATACCAGCAGTGAGAAACCTGGCTCCCACCATCCAATATCCTTTCTATTTTTTTCAATTCCAGTGTACATGTAGAGTGGTTTTAGAATTCTTAATCTATAATCTTGTTGAAACCAACTTTACTACCTTGAGTAAAGTTCTTATGTAATGTTCTTTTTATCCATATTCTTACAATCTATAATCATCTCTAAATTCACTTAGGTCAGCAACGTTTTAATCCACCCTTCTCAGTTAGGTAATATCATATAATTTTAATACAATTAAATTATTTTGTAACAGTCTGAATTTCACTGAGTTCCCTTTTCTTAGAAATGAATTTAAAAATTTGCAAATTATTAAGGGTCATTCTGCATTGTAATTATCTATGAATTTTGACAAATGTATAATCACATGTATCCACCTCTACAGCATCACACAGAAGAGCTTCAGTAACAGCAAACTCAAGGTTTCACCTATTCAATTATTCCTCCTTCCCAAACTACTGAGACTCACTGATCTGTTTAATGTCTTCACAATTTTGCATGTTCCAGGTAGCCAGGATAGGCAGGCTTTCCAGTCTGCCTTCTTTACTTAGAAATATGCATATAAAATTCTTCCATATTGTGAATGGGTTGATGGCTTGGGAGCTTTTTTTTTTTTTAATCTCTGAATAGTATTCCATTGTTGTTCCACAGGTTTTTGGTTTTGTTTTGTTTTTGTTTGATTGTTTGCTTTTAATTTATTCATTTATTGAAGGATATAAGGGTTGTTTTCAGTTTTTATTGACTGTAAATAAAGCTGCTGTAAAAATTGGCATTTGGGTTTTACTTTGGACGGAAAAGAAATATGATCTTATAATTTAACATTTTAGTTAATTATCTATAATGCCTAAATAGAATCATTTTATGGAGTATAAAATTGATATTGTTGATACCTTGTACTCACTATTCTCTGTGGAACATAGTATTTTTAAATTGAAAATATACACTCTCTATAACTGCTAAGGTAAATTCAGGGGAAATTGAAGGATATTTAAATCTAATCATTTTCAATTGAAATATGTATACATTTTAGTAAAATAAATATTACATTTTTGAGAAGGATAAAGATTATCACTATGTGTGGGAACCAGATGCCCCACCCCAAGTCCTCAGCATGTAGCTGCCTGCATGAATGAGACATAAGTTAAAGGTTAACAGCCCTCCCCAGAATGGATAAAATGCATAGATGGTATCATAAACTATAATCTTCCCAAAGTAGTAAATGTCCCTGGAAAACATCCTTCCTATGGGTGTAGTGAAAACATCTCTAAACCCCATGTATGCTATCACAGGACACTATCAGGAACTCTGCTCTCACACCCTAAGGAATGTCCTTGTTACCCTTTATATTAACCCTCATTTTCCCATCGAAGCACTATCTTCATTCTCTGAACCATCACCTTCAGAGATTCTCTCCTGTCCATAAGTCCCAATAAAGCTTATGCCTGACTAAATGTCAGGCATGTTCTTTGGTCTCTCACCCTCACCCACTCTTGCCATTCAGGAGGTGGGTTGTTAAAATTAGCAAACCACTAGCCAGGGGACCAAAGCACCACCTGCAGGAACATGCATGCATTCATAGAAAGGAGAATCTGTTGGGAAAATCCCAGGTTGGCCTATAAAGTCCATGCTGGGAGGGGTGGCTGCCCTCCTTGATGACCAGGGACCACTGAAGCAATATGGGGACACCCTATAAACTCCATTTGGTATGCTGGCTGTGCTATGGCAAGTAGCAGAGCAGCTGCACAGGAAATGGAACACTGCCAGATAGTGGTAGCTGTAGTATGGTCCCTGCCAGTGGCTATCAAGGCAGAATAAGAGGAAAGGGCTTCTGTGTGCCACTTAGAAGGAAAGTTAAAATTAGAAAGGAACATGAGCCTGACAAAGGTACAGATGAAATATTCCTTAACCGATCTCTTGTGCCAAGTTGATGATCAGTTATATTGTAAAACTGTGTAAATTAGAAGAGTTTAATGGAATGTTATTAAGACAGTGTTTTAAGTTTTTTTCACATTTTATTTCGTTCAGAATTTTTATCAAGGTATTAGAAAGAACTGTCAGTTTTAAATCAAGAGCTTACTCCTGAACTTCAAATCTAAGCGTACTCCTGAAGCATAATCCAAAATAATGTGTTAAATGTCTGTTTGTCTATCTAGACAGATAAATTAGTGCTTCACTGCATTTATACTGCACAAGTATTCCTAACTGGCTACTGTTTTTTTTTTAATAAAAAGTATTCAAAAACAAGCTTGTATATACAGGCAACAGTGACTACAGAAGAGATCTTAAAGGCAGTAAAAATGAGAGATGTGAAATGATGGAGAGCTTGGACACAGCCAAACCAAAAGAGTGAGAATTATGAGTCAAATCAGTGACTTGTTTCTGTTGATGTGTCTTAACATTTTTTGTGTTTGTCTATGTGTTCAGTGTATATTTTCATACCTCTGAATGGTAATATTAAATTAACAAATGAAAATTCTTAAAAGAGCTCTATTCAAATTGCTAAAAATAAAATAGGTACTTATATAGGTAAATGAGTACTCCTGAAACCCAAAATGGAGAAGGCAAACAGACTAAAAAGTCACATTAAATCTGAATAAAGAAACTATTTAAAGGAAAGAAACTTAAAAGTTTATCCTGAATTCTCCCTTAATCTTTCAATAGCCTACGATACCCCCAGGGTCTTCTCCTAACCTTACATGAATTCCAATGACTCATTAAAGATGGTTTAGAAAACTAAGGGAATGGGCTGCATGTGGAAATATAGGGGAAATGTTAGGTTAGCCAGAATTTGGTCTATTAGGTCTGAAAATTAAAATAGTAGGGACAGAGGGGATATTACAGAATAAACCTGGATTTGTGTAGTCTGACTTTTAATTCCCCAATTAAATTTTAACAGCTTTTGAGATGGCAGTAATAAGCAAATGGCCAAATTTCAGTAAGTATAGAAAAAGTCCTTGAAAGCTATGGAAATATTTTTCTAAATTATGATTAAACAAATAATATTGGGTTTAACTCCCTAGGTTTATAGGACACTAGTAAAATAAATTAGCATTACATGTATTAAATCTTTAAGATGGTGAAAATTGTACATTTTTGGTTAACAAAATTATTACAAACATCTTTATTTTTTTCTTTTTTGCCTAAATTGAAATGAATTTTTTTTCTTCACAGAAAAGAATGAGGGATATGAAACTTAAATGAATATAGAAAGAAGTAAAAGTTTTGTGGAAGTGAATTCATAGTCAATGCTGACTAAAGTTTGACAAGTTTATTTAAGGGTATGTGTTTTGTCCTAAGATAAGATAGCTGGTTTTCATAAAATCTAGGTGGAAATATGTAAGACAGGGCTTGAATGAATATAGAAAATTGTTGAAGGTAGCATTAAGTATGGAAATGTGTTTTGTAAAGGTGAAATTTGTCTTGAGATGAAGTAACTATAGTCTAAGTGGTTATGGTTGGTTATAAGAAGTTTGCAAAAGCATTTTATAAACTGAAATATTTAAATGGCTAATTCCAGGAAGCCATTATTAAATAGAAACCTGAATTGATGTTGATAACAAAAAGTGACCTCATAATAAGGAAAACTGTCAGAGGCCACCTCAATCTGCATATTAAAGTGGTGGTACAGGAAAGATAAACTTGATTCCATTCAGAATCTCAGGGTTTCAAAAAATAATGGAGAAAGTAGTTTTTCCTATATTGCTAAAGTAAAATTCCTATTAAGTTAATGTAATCATGGTAAAGGTGTAGAAGTAAAAAGTAAAGTACTAAAAATAGTTAAGTTCATTTAATATATTATAAACTGCATTGGAAGTATTTAGAAAATGTATAAAAGTTTAAAAAGACAGACTTCAATATTGTCAAACCCTCTTCTGCATTCAAACCTGGCCTTCAGTACCCTGCATACTCCCTCTACATTTGTGTTATTGGTTTGGTTGGTCACTATAACCCCTGAAATAAAAATAGGATCTACTACCTCTCTGGACATGCTCCTGAAGTGGATAGAAAGTATGTTGCAGTTTCAGACACCTGCAGCAGATGGTGATGGCTCAATATGGCCAGATTTATAATGGACATTGCCTCTAGACTGGCAGTGTTTCATAGTGCAGAAGGGTGCTATGCACCAGGACAGTGAAACACGGGAGGCTCTTTCTAGGGCCCATGGTGCTGCAGCACACTGGGTGTGTGAAGTGTATACAAAGTGCAGCAATAAAAAACAGATACAATTGGCATTATGGTCTGCTTCCATGGAGAGACAACATGTATGGTATTGCAAACCTGGAGCTTATACCTATTAACTGAAGCTCAAAGAGCAACTTGTGCATTCATTAGTGCTTGAGTTAGTATTAACTGTTGCACCTATGCACATGATAAATACAATATCTCTTCTATTCTAGATCATATGCAAAAGGATATTGAACATGTTAAAAGTTTTGAGGGAAGTGGATGTGGCTTAACCAGATGGGCACCTGCCTACCACATGGTAAGTGTCAGGTTCAGGCTCTAGTGCCTACTAAAGAAGACAAGAAGATACCTGCATTTGTTGCAACAAGCTAGATGCCCACACCAACCACAACAAGCTGGATGCCGCACCCTGCCACAATAAGCTAGATGCCACACCCTGCCTCAATGAGCTGGATGCCACACCCCACTGCAGCGAGCTAGATGCTGCACCCACTTCAATGAGTAGATGCTTAAATAAGCAGATGCTACAAGATAGCAGATGCCACAGCCAATGGGGAGTGGATGAGGCTGGCCACAGGGCACTCACCTCCCATGTGGGAGGTCCCAGGTTCGGTTCCTGGTGCCCCCTGGAATAGGGGAGCAAACAATGAGGAGACAGATGAGAGAACTATCTTGGGGAGGGGAGTATAAACAACAAAAAAATAAATAAATCTTTTTTTAAAAGTCTTGGTAAACTTAATTCATTTTCTAAGTAATTAATAAATATGCCTATAAGAGAAAAGAATGGCTTTCTTAAGTATCAGCTTTATTTTGCCAGCTATATGCTTATTGTATTGCCTATATTGTCTTTCTGAGTTTATGTCTAGCACAGTGACTCCCCTCATACCTCTCCTGGCTGTCCTAGGCATAGCCACCACTGTGGGAACTGGAGGTGGCAGTTTCCTAGGCTGGATTTGAAACTTAAAAATTGAAGCCCATTAGCTTTGAGAGGATGTAGCCTCTAGAGGCACCTGGCCTTTCTCATTTCCATGGTCCAGTATGTCACAGCTGGCCTCCTTTTGGGGGCCACTTACCACTAATTTCATCGTTTTAGTATTTTCAATATTTTAACTAAGTTTATTTCTTTCACAATCAATGCCTTCCAGAACAAGGTATTAGTCATGTGGGGATTTCATCCAGTTCCAACCAAGGTGCTGGACCCACCTTCCCTCAACCTCAGTAGAAAAGCCAGAGAGATTCATACCTGGTCAGTTAGGTTCTATTGCACCTAACCAGCAGTAAACAACTTCAGCTCCCTCTTAAGACTAAGGGTGTGAACTCTCTGAGGAGGGAGTTAAAGAAATTTAGTAAAAGAAACAGCGAAAGCGGCGTGTCAGAATAAAGCCCACCAAAGACCCTGGTCATGAGGTCCAGTTTGAAAATCTCAGATTACTTTGTTACCTAATAATGGAAACATTGCTTTTATACTGTTAGACCAGAATGATATTTCCCTTATTCTTCTCCATAAACATTTTTCGTTTTGCCCATAGCACCCTAGCCAATACCTTTCCACAGTGGGCTTTGGCAATAACCCATGCCCACAATCAAACCCAATGTTGGGTTTGCACAGACTTACCATTCTCAGGTGCTTCTGGCCTTCCTTGGACTATAACTCCTGCAAATTTGAAAGCGTGGAATACCTTGCCAGCATGGCAGAATAAGACTCATCAACAAGTTTGGGAAAAGACCTTCTGATTTAAGATGAAATCCAGCTGCTGCTTTTCAATAATACTTGTAATTATGTTTATCCCTTGTAAGGGAACAGGTGAATAAGCCCATGCCTTTATTAGAATGTGCTGTATATAATGGTTTAGGATGGTTAACAGCTGAGTGTGTCACCCTAGATTGCTTTGCCCCTGTCTGCATGGAATGACAAGAGAGATTCTGTGATGTGGAGTGGTTTCCTGCTGAGTTGTGTAAATTTACTATCAAGCCTAGATATAGGGTAAACACACCTCCTGGCGGTTCTTCCCAGTGGCCTATTTTGAGCCAGGTGTAGTTGCAATTGTCACTGAAAATCACATTACGTCTTTAGCCAATCACACTGCTCAAGTCCTTAATGACTTGAAAAAAGTAGCAAAGTGCAATTTCCTTACTAAACTACTCAAATACAAAAAGTAGTTTTACAGAATAGGCGAGCTTTAGTTATTTTTACTGTGTCACATGCAGGACCTGTGCCCTCATTATGTTCAGTGTTGTGTATATATTAGTCTTAGTAGTCTATTGTCTTTTATACTGTTGCTGTGGAATGTGGATGCAATGTGTGTCTTATGGTCAATGTAGGCTGCTACATGGGGGTGGATTGTGGGAACCCAGACCCCCTGCCCCAAGTCATTAGCACATAGCTGCCTGCATGACTTAGACATAAATTAAAGGTTAACAGCCCTTGCCAGAGGGGAGAGAATACATAGATGGTATCATAAACTATAACCTTCCCAAAGCAGTAAGCATCCTTGATAAAAATCCTTCCTATGGGCTTAGTGAAAACATCATCAAAACCAAAGTGCACCATCACGGAACCCTAGCAGGAACTCTGTTCTCATATCCTTTGGGATTTGCTTGGTATCACACCTATGGAATGTCCTTCTTACCCTTACCCATCTTTTTGCAGAGTGCTGTCATCATTCTCTGAACTGCCACCTTCAGAGATTCTCTCCTGTCCATAAGTCCTAATAAAGGTTATGCCTGACTAAATGCCTGGTGTTTACTTTGGTCTTGCAGCTTCACCAACTTGTGCCTTCAGGAGTTGGGTTGTAACACTATGCTATTTGGCAAATGGCAAATGTCAACAAATATATTTTATAGATTAAGCATTCGCCATTAGCTTTTATTATAAATGGAAAATAATTTTTTGATTTTATTAAATATTTAGTTAATTTTTCTCCTTGTAAAATCTTATATCCTTCAACAAATATTTCATATCAATATTTTACATCAGTTATTCTTCTGATAATTTTTTTTCTCTAAATTAAGAGGCAGAAAAATTCTAAGATTTTTAAATTATTTCATTATCATACAAAATATCAATTTATATAATTAAAACAAGTTGTTCATCATAAGTATCTTCTTAACTGATTTTCTTTTAATGCATCCAATGACTGATATTGGGCAGACATCACATACATTTGGAAACATCTTCTGCTAATAGAGATAATACTTTTACAATTAGTACTTAACAAATGCTTTCATGCATACTTACAGCAACATAAAATTGAAAGCAAGGAAAATTTATTTAGACATATAAGCATTTGACTTAAGTGAAAAGTCAAGCTTTATAGAGATATATGTGTATACATCCTCAGCAGTCTTCCATGATTAAATTTTAATCTTTAGGGAGACTTTTCTAGAAATGTAACAGTAATTTTGGAAAAGATCTTATTGATTATTCACCAGGTTTATATTTTCAAGTTTCACTATTTCCCCATCATGCAAGATGATAAATGTCAACAAAGATGGGAAAGTTACACATTGCCATATTTTTTGTTAAAAATATAAATTTGTTGATTATACATTAATCATGATATTTCTTTCATTCATTGCTGCTTAGAAGTTTACTTCAAAATAAAAACTAATAAAATATATTAAAAACCATCAAGTTGCTGGGGATTGAATCATGTCCCCCACAAAAGGATTCATTAGGTCCCAATCCTTGATCCTGGGTGTGATACCATTTATCAAAGGACTTTTGAAGATATTATTAGTTATGGTGTGTCCAAACTGAATGAGGAAGTGCCCTAATCTGATAGGGTTGAAGTCTTTAGAGGCAAAGTAAATTGGGCAGGAAAAGAAGTAGCCATAGATTTAAGTCAATGGAACCCAGAAAAGAAAAAAGAATATACTACCATATGCATTGCCATGTGACTGAAAAACCAAGGAACCCCAACAATTGCCAGTCAGCCAGAAGAGACTATCCCTGGGAGGAAACAAACCTTCTAAACTCAGAAACTGTGAGCCAATACATTCCTGTTCTTAAGCCAACCCATTGTATGGGTCTTGTTTAAGCTGAGAAACCAAAAATAGATGATAACCATACATACATACAATAAATAGCAAAATAAAAAAAACAAAACAAATAAAATAAAATAAAATCTGTAACAAGAATGTTCTCACCATCTATTTCCTGCACAGATCTCATTCACAAATAGCTGCTAATTTCAGACTTTTCCACTGATGCAGCAATCAGGCCATCTGGAAAGTTATTACATCTAGGAGGCTATTTCCATTTTTTAAAGAGGGGTTTTAAAAATAATTTTACGTAACACAAAGAGTTCAAAGGATTTTTAACAGTAAAATTGCTTTGATGGTTATATAATGAATAAATAAATCTTTTTGCTCACTGGAAGTATTTGCAGCTTCTATATAATACAGATGAAATGTAACTCATTTTTCATTAGATAAAATTTAAGTACTTAAAAGGCATTACTGATATTGACGACTATGCTTATGAGTCTTTGCTCTTGAAATTGAAACTTAGCCTAGTGTTGTAGGGTGCCTAATACTTACCTCCTGAGAGCCTCCTTGTTGCTCAAATGTGGCCTCTCTCTAAGACAAACTCAGCATATAAATGCATTATTTTCTCCCCAGCATGGGGCATGTCTCCTGGGGATAAGCCCCTCTGGCACCGAGGGATTAATACCAAGCACCAACTAGCAACACAACTGGAAAAAGACCTGAAATAAATGGGGGAAATGTAAAGACAAATGATTTTATATGACTAAGAGACTTCAAAGTGAGGAAGGCAGTCATCCCAGAGGTAATGCTTTGGCACGTCTCAGCAGGATCTCATAGACTGCCAAAGTGGATACTACCCCAAATAGTGAGGTTCCTGAGGGCTCTGGAGACACCCAAGTCTTAAGGTCAGGGCACATAGCTCTGGAGTTTGGTCCCTTGCCAGTGGGCCCTACTTTGGATTTTGTGTTCCTGAGAGGGAGATTTGGACTCAGTTATGGCTTCCCTACACATGGCTCTTCTGTCCCCCCTACCTGTCAAGCCTCATTGACATAGTACAATCAAAGACCCTAAAGTGATCTTATCAAGTAATCTAAACAAAGGC
Organism: Cabassous unicinctus; assembly: GCA_029593785.1. Taxonomy (NCBI): domain Eukaryota; kingdom Metazoa; phylum Chordata; class Mammalia; order Cingulata; family Chlamyphoridae; genus Cabassous; species Cabassous unicinctus. Next base: position 16,035 of record JAQZBX010005523.1, read on the forward strand.
CCCTCAACTGAATTTAATGCAATCAAAGGGCATCATACCCAGAGGAATAGATTAGTTTACAAACATAATATTTCTCTTTTTGGGATTCATAAAATAATCTCAAACTTCCACAATATATAAAAGGATAATCTTAATAGATTTGACCTAAAAGCCTAAGGCTTCATATTTCTTCAAATCATTAATTCTGTTACTGTTATAAGGCACTAGTTTATATGTATGGATTCTGTTTTTACTACCCATTACACACATGCACATATACATATATACATATATATGTATATACACATAAATGTATATTTATTTTTACTAAGCTAGCATCTTTTTTGGTTAGTGCTATGGTGACCAACACTTCATTCCAATGGTATCAGATGTTCTTTTCTATATATATGCTTGTGGTATCAAATAATATGATTTCATCCCACAAATGACAGTATCAGAAAGATCCCTGGGTATTCAGGGAATCTAGACATTTCCTACTACCCCATTGTTGAACCAGTAGCCATATTTCTCATGAATAGCCAGGATAATCATCACAACCATTATCAAGTTTGTTATTTCTGGATAAAGTGGTATATACTAAGCCAAATCAATAAGATTATAAGGCCCTTCCTTCTTTTACTGTAAAATGAGCTGCTTTTTCAGATTCGATTAAGTGGAGCTCCTTGTAGTAGTGGTTAAAGTAAATAGTAATACACAAATTTTGTTGCTGACAGAAGCATTGTGGGAAGGAAAGCAAATGAATATTTAGTACATGTATATGCTTTATTTAGTACAAATAGATGCCCACCACAAAGAATGGTATGTAAGAATTAGCAATGTGATGTTAGGTAGCTGGTTGCTCTGTCCAATTCATTTTTCTCTTTTATTGGCAGGTTTAATAATGAAGGGCTCTAGTAGCCAGATAACCCCTAGAAAACTCATACTTAAACTTCATCCTTACCACCATAGTCACATTATTTATAAACATATTAATCAAATGTTGAAGGAAATCATTGATGAAAACTGCATGGCTTTCATAGAATGTATCACCTTATCAACTTGATTATTATAAATCTGTCCAGAAGGGTACTTTGTTGAAAATTCATGTAGGACACAAATATCTAAATAGTTTGGTTCCATTGCAAATAGTTCATTCATGTATACCACTTGAGTTTCTGGTACAAAAAATATATCTTCCTCATTTTGATGAGGGCTATTCCTGAGTGGGATATAATATTCTGTAGTTTACTCATAGCTAATTATATTAAAAAATGAGAAATATCTATAAATAAGGATTATGTTTTCTTCTTCTATAATTGATCATTGCAAAGTGATCATGATATTATATTACGTATGTAGCAAAATTTTAGAATCTTTCTTAAATGGACACTTCTCTTTTCATAGAAGATGTTCTAGTTCTGTAAACTGATTCAAATCTGTGTTGGGAGAGTCCATTGTGCTCCTGATAATCCAAGACAGGCAACTGATCACAAAACTTAAATTTATCATGATTATTATTATTATACAATAAGAATTATCTAAGTGTGTCGCTCATTTATTTCCATCCTAGGTATTTTACGATTACTTTATTCTCTGTGGATTGCCATTTAAATTATCAATCTTGTTTTCTGGAAATTTTGTTACCACTTGGCATCATCATTCCAAGATTTAAGGACACCATTTCAATAGCAGTATCTCCCAGTTTCATCACCAATCTTCCTCAGTTTTAGAAAAAAGAAAAACACTAAAGTGTATTCCAAAAATATCTGAGTTATTTCAGCTATAAACCCGTTTGTATTAGTCAGTCAAAGGGATGTTGATGCAAAGTACCAGAAATCTGTTGGCTTTTATAAAAGGTATTTAGTTGGTGTAAAAGCTTACAGTTACAGGGACCTAAAGAGTCCAATTCAAGGTTGGTTTCTCACCCACAGGTATTTGCCACATGTTGAAGCAAGATATCTTTGAAGGTTCAGCCTTCCTCTTTCCTTTTAAGGTTCCATGGGCCTGGCTTCTTCTGATCTCTGCTGTAGGCTGGAGGGCTCATTTCTTTCCAGGCCTTCTCAGCTTCTCAGGGCTCTGGTCTCTTCAGCTGCAAACCATAAGTCGAATGGCTCTTCTCTCTTCTTGGGGCCACAGGATCAAACCTCTCTTCTCTTCCATGACTATGGGAATCTCTCAACCCTGACCATGGCCTAATGACATGGCCAAATCAAAGCCCTAATCTTTATTTAATCTTTACTTAATCAAGCAAATCTAAAACGTTTGAATTTAATACAATCAAAGGGTATCTTGCCCAGAGGAACAGACCAGTTTACATACATAATATCTTTTTTTGGAATTCATAAATAATATCAAACTGCCACACTCCACCCTCTGAATTTCAAAAAGACATTACAATATTAAAAATAAAACTTTATTTCAGTGAGCAATGTTAAGTACAAAATCACATCACAGCTGTTTATAGAAATAGTTTGTCTTGGGGCAAACTCCTCTCTGGCTGTAGACTTGTGAAACATATAAAATAATTTATCTGCTTCCAATTAACAAAGGGAAAAACATAGGGTAAATATTTTCATTACCATAAGTAGAATTCGGAGGGAAACTTGAGTCACAGGTCACCTACAGTTCCAAAAACCTGCAGGAGATACTCCATTTGATTTAAAAATTTGAGAATCATTCTTAAGATGATGGTTTCTTCTCTCTGGGGCCTCATGCAAGCCCACCCTTTCCACAGGCTTTCCCACTGACGATTTCCTTGGTTCCACCTTCAACAAGAATCTGGGTGGCGACCAAGTTCTATACCTCACACTCCTAGAATATTGAGGTGATGGCCACTCATTCCCCAATCACTAGGTTTCAACCCATTAGTACAGTGAGGTGGCAACAACAAACTCTATAATCTCTGGATTGCAGGCCCAACCCTCTAAGAACTCTGAGGTGTTCCCTAATTTATGGGGGACAGGCCCACCACTCTCAGAGCACTAGGTGTTGACCTCACTCTCCCCAACCTTTGGGGGAAGTGCTTCACCCTCTCTGTAGCCTGGGGCAGCAAAACTCTCCCTGAACATTGGCTGGAACATTCACCCTCTTCAAATGCCAGGCCAAGGTCACCCTCTCTCTACACATGGGTGGGATTCATCTCTTGGCCCAAGGAAATGCCTTAATTCCAGACCTCAGGTTCCATGGTTTTCTTCTTAAAGCTTTTTCCCTTCTCTCTTTCCCTTCCATGTCCCTTTCAGTCCAGGCTGACAGTGTTTTGATTCATACAGCTGTCACAAAAAGCTTGCTGGTTTAGCATGTAGGAAGCAGGGGTCCAAGCCATCAGACAGTAAGACTTTCCACAAGTCTTTCCTGGATAATTGCATTTTCAATTCTGACTTTTACAAGTTCCAAATTTCATTATTTCTTCAAATGAGGCACTACCTTTTGGGGGACTGACTTCCGGAAGCTTCAAATTTCTGGAATCAGTTTCTGGTTTCTTTGTGTCAATAATTCAATTCTCAGTTTCTCTTTTGTCTAGCATTTTACTGTACACTGCAAGGAGAAGCCAGCCACATTCTCTGAGTTTACTTTGGAAAGTTCTTCAGCTAAATGTCCAGGCTCACCATTTTTAAATTCTGCCTTCCATATAACATCAGGAGACATCCTTGCTAAGTTCTCTGCTACTTTAAAACATCGATTGCCTTTCCTCAAGTTTCCAATAACATTTTCATCATTTCTTTCTAAGGCCTTATCAAAAGTCTCTTTAGTGTCCATATCCCTACCAACAATCTCTTCAAAGAAATCTAGGGCTTTTCTATCAAGCATCTCACAATTCTCCAAAAAATACCCCTTACCATTTATAAAATTGTTCTAGCATTTTTGGTAATTGCCAAACCATGACCCAATGTCTCAGTACCAAATTCTGTATTAATCAGTCAAAGGGGTGCTGATACAAAGTACCAAAATTCTGTTGGCTTTTATAAAGTGTATTTATTTGTTGTAAAAGTTTACTGTGACAAGGTCATGAAAAGTCCAACTTGAAGTACCATAAGAGGTGCTTTCTCACCAAGGTCATTTGCCTCATGTTGAAGCAAGATTGCAGGCGATGTCTGCGAGCGTGTTGCCTTCCTCTTTCCTCTTAAGGCTCCGTAGGCCCAGCGCCTTCTGATCTCAGCTGTAAGCTGGAGGGCTTGTTTCTTTCTTGCCTTCTCAGCTGCTCAGGGCTCTAGTCTCTTCAGATGCAAACTATCAGATGAATGGCTCATCTCTCTTCATGGGGCCGCAGGGTCAAATATCTCTCCTCTTCCATGTCTATGGAGCTCTCTTTTTCTTCCATGTATCTTCTCCTGTGTGTTCTCTTGAGTGAATGTCTGTTTATATAGCCCACCAAGGGGGTGGGAACTCAATCCTGACCATGTCCTAATGATGTGACTGAATCAAAGCCCTAATCTTTCCTTAATGAACTAAATGTAAAACCTTTGAATTTAATACAATCAAAAGGTATCACGCTCAGATGATCAGACCAGTTTACAAACATAATCAATATCTCTTTTTGGAATTCATAAATAATATCAAACTTCAACACCTTTCATGGTACATAGCCAAGAGACAGATGAATACTTTGAACATGATAAATTCGTTCCAATGTACCAATCTCACCTGTCTCTTAATTAAACACTCTAATTTATATTAAAGAATATTTGATATTTCAGATTTTATTGTTATAGTCTGCCCTTGAATCATTTGTTTATTAACCACCTGATAAATCCAGCAGAAATTATTCCCTAGTGAATCCAGAATTTCTGACAAATGCCCTCATATTAATACATTCAGCTCAATGTAAAGTCATGTTTCTTATCTGAACTTGTGTCAAAATTCATGTCAACACAATTTAGCATATTTCTGTTAAATTAACAAAATCTTCTAACACTTTTCAGATGTAAGACTTTTCCTTCTAGGGGAGATATTTTTATGCTCTCCATATTCCAAAAATACAGATTCTGATTTGGAGAAAATCTAGGAATGGTAAATTTGTGAATAAGAAGGCAACTCCTTGAAGTGAGGAATTTACAGGATTTCTAAAAATCACATGGCTTCCTCGTGAGAAACTGGGGTGTTTCTGTTGGCAATGGAGGCTGGGTGTTCTTTTCAGATGCAGGTACTTGGAGTCATCTGAAGATAACTTGATGTCCTCATACTAATTCTCAGATCCTCACTCTTTCCCATCACCTGAATGTTCACATAAGATGTGTGAAGAGGTTATGATTTCAATTAATGTTAAATTTCTGAAGATGTGACATCAGCTGCTATGTCTGGATATTGGGTATGTCATCCTTGGAGTTATGAGTCAATAGAGATGTTTATATAGCCCAAGATTTTGTTTTTTCTTTGTTGGTTTTGTTTTGTTTGGGGGATTCTCTGTCCACTCTTTTCAGGGAACGTTTGCAACACTAATGTTGCAATTTTTGCTGTTATTTAAACTCTCTAATACATTTGGAAACAGCCAGGCTTCCATTATTCAAGTTTACTCAACCTTTCTTGCATTAGCAATTTAATTCTAGGTGAGCTCTAACTTGTTAATGTGTAATATGGACAACCAGTGTTTCCTTGTCTAATGGAGTCCAGGCTGACTTCAGAACAAACAAGGTTAATTAATTTTTACCAGATTCTTATTAATTTGAGAGGCTGTTACCTGGATATACTTTTTATATTAATTGAAGTTGTGAAAAACAGAATACACTTCTAGCTAGTTAACAGAAAGTCACTTAATGTAGAGTAGTCAATTAAAGAATTATCAAGATAATTGAAGGCATATTTTAGGGTGAGCTTCCTAGAATGAGACTCAAAACCATAACACAAAATTGAACCTCTAAGGGAAAAGCTTCTCAGGAAGCCAGTAGGATTGCTAAAGATTTTAGTGTCATCTTTCTCTACTGTTACCTACACCATCAAAACACATTCTTTGTTCTTTCTTTTTCCCCATTCAACCAAGTGTTGTAATTCAACGTGGAGTTAGACAGTGCCGGGAATGATACAAAGAAAGATTGGGATCAGGGGACCTCACTCCATGTGGAATGCAGGCAAGTTATTTAGGCTGAAGCTGTTTCTTATACTACTGGGCTGATAACCAAAGTAGGGCATCCTTTGTTAGTTCCTTGCTTGGCACATAAGAGCCCTGCCGGTTCCTGTATTTCTAAGGTATTCTTTCTTAGGAGTTCATACAATAACTTCTTAGGGGTGGGTTCATTCCACTCTGCTTCCTCCTACTGACGTCTGCAGTATGCAGTGTCCTTGGAGATATGTACTAATGTTTCTCTGCCAACAAGCATACTTTCTAAATGCTTAGCCCTTTATGCTCTGGCTCTCAGCATCTTTCCAACAACCAAGTTTAGAGTTCACATTTTTAATTAATATGTCTGGTTCACAGAACCAAAATTCCATTGAAAATCCTGGCTTCAGGGGCATCTGAAAATATCTTCAAGTCTCTGTATATACATGGACACACTTGAATGAATGTAGAAGATGATAAATGAGTAAATAAATAATAAATATTATAAACTGTTTCCATAGCAGCAATATCCAAAAGAGAAATCTAAGCTTTTCACATTAATGAATTAATTTAAATTTTTATAATCCCCAATTTATGGATGAGGAAATTGAGAGGATTTAGTTGTGATAAGAGGATATCACATAAAAAGCCATACAAGACAGTTGTTCTATTGACACTAATGTGCTGAATAAGCTGAATTATTTTTACCTGAGTAAAGTTAGTCTTTTTAGTTTGCCAAGAAGCTGCTGATGAAAGTATCAGAAATGGATTGGCTTCTATAAAGGGGATTTATTTGGGGTAAAACCTTACAATTCCAGGGCTGTGAAATATCCAAATCAAGGCACCATCAGAGATGCTTTCTCACCACAGTCAGCTACTATTGATCCTGTTATCTGGTCACTTGTTGAAACAAGATGACTGCTGATCTCTGCTGAGGTCTCTGCCTTTCCATCCAGGTTCATTGTCTCTGAAAGCCCAGTTCTCAGAGCTCAGCTTGAGCAACCAACCAGGTTTAGGGCTTGTCTCTTTCCAGGTCTCCTCTATCAGTGTTGACTACTCTGCTTTCCTCCTAATTTCAGCTGAAAGCTATCATGCATATGGTTCATCTCTCCCTGGGCCTCAGCTCTTTGAGACCCTTGGGTACTTCTCTCCTTGCAGCTCAACTGTGGGCAAAACTGTAGTCCTTTCTCTCATATTGCAGGATCAGATATGATGGCTCCCTTTTCCTGTGTCTGTGTCTCCATTTATATCAGACCCAACAAGAGGGTGAGACTCAACCTGAGTCACACCTCACTGACCTAGTCCAGTTAAAAGGGCCTCACACTCACAGGAATGTATTAATTTCCTTTTGGGATTCATAAAAGAATTTCAAACTCTCACAGTTAGTATAAGGATCATTGTATATTATTACATTACAGCAGGCATTGCTTAAGATAATAATGATATTTACAATGTATTAAGTACTTGAAAGGTGATAGGCATGTATGTAAGCACTTTTAAAGCCTTAATAAGTCTTAATAAATACTCACAACTTCCCTCTACCGTACTTAGTATTACTCTTCTTAATTTTAAAATGAGGAAAGTGACCTCTTGAGAGTTTAGCTAGTTGGTCCAAGGTCACTCAGAAGGGCTATACTTCCTAAGATTATGCAGAATGGCTGAAAGAGTAAATGAGATGCTGTCAGATTTGAAGAAACCTACCTCATGCAAGACACTGGTATCTGGGGAGTGAGGCCAGGAGAACTTAAGTCAATATTAATTGTTGAGTATCATTGTGATGTTTCATTATTGTCTAGATAAAAACACCTCAAGCTAAGAAAATGTTGAACTTGTAATAACATGGGAGTCTGATCACTGTGGTCTATCTGGTTTCTGAATAAGGAAAGCCTAGGATTTTGTGCTACATATGTCCACTGTGGAAATCCTGGTAGGTAGACTTACAAGGAAAAAAGAGGTTTGGCTGCATGAACAAGGGGTTTAAGAAGTGGCTAGTATTATTGAAGGGTAAAAGGATATCTATCCATTGTTCACCAAAACAAATCTAGAAAACATAGATATAGAAACATTTTCAAACAAGATGTCAGAGCAAAGCAATGATAATTTAAAGGCAAGGGATATTAAAAATTTTGAAAGATTGTTGGTGTTTTAATACTTCCATACCTTTGTTGATTAATTGAACAAATATTTTAATGAATGACTATGCTAAAATAAGCCTGTTGGTAGACAACACTGAATAAAATGTTCTCTTTGCTCAAAAAATGCTTATAGTCCATTAAGAAAGATAGCCAAGAAAAATGAAGTTTCAGTACATTGTAAAAATTGTTACCGTGTTGATACAAATGTCATTCCAAGATGGTTATGTGATGCATTATCAAAGGAAATGTATCAATACATATCCAGTTATATAGATGGAAAAAAAATGGGCCTTGGGCTTGAGAACTTTGGCATAGGAGACTTAAAATCAGAAAGAGATGTAGGCCATGATGAAAACCAAAGAGCTATAATTATTTCAGAATACAAAGTTTCACTGTAACAAAAATTAGATTAATGAAGAATGACTAAGTAGTATATGTGAGTGGGGTAACCAATTACCAACCACATATTCTATAAATTTGGATGAGTTCCGTGGAGTGGATAATACAGAGCTCAATCTAAAAATTATAAAGTCTTGACCAAAAGAGCTTAATAAAAATAAGTCACAGAAAGTGTACCACGTGCAGGTATATATTACACCTGAGACTGGCAATATAGGAGTTGAGAGATTTTGAGTTTCTTTGGCTAATTTGGTTTTCTTTTTTGTTCAAGAGATTTAAGATTAATTGTAAATGAGTAAATGTATGCTAAATTTTTTTCTGAGTTATGTTATTACAGAGAGAAATTCCTATAAGCCAAGCATTTTAGAAATGCTCATCAGTACTTTGGTGATTGGAACAAAGCTAAACAGTATTTCAGTATAACTCAAATTGTAATATTCCCTTGTATATTTTTATTTTGCAAGGTCCCATCCAGGGAAGTGGTATAAGGCTTATTTGCTGGGACATAGTCCTAATTTGAATCACTGTTGCTATATTTATTGACAGTCGGTAAGTAATTTATTTTCCATGTATGTCTATGCCTCATTTTTTAAAAGTAGGAGAAAAATATGCACTTAAAGGGCTGTTAATGTCTCAGGGATAGGTCATACATTTAACACAGTTTATATCACATAGAAAGTGAGAATTGGTTTTATAGCATTATTTTGTTTGTATAAAAAATTGAATCAATAAATCAGCTCTTCCATGTAAAGCATAAAAGGAAGTAATAGTTATTTGATGCTTTCTATATATTCACTCACAATTCACCATATACTTCAATCCTGCCTTTTTACAACTCTTTGTGATCTTGATTCTCTTTGTCCAGAAAACTCATTTAATTGTATTATTTCCATTGGAAATCCTTCGAGGATTGCCTAAAATGTTGCATACAATCCCATACTTTATGCAAATATAATACTTGAAATTTCTTTTTTATGAAAATGATTCTATATATATGTGTCTACCCTTTTATGTGTTTCCAAAAATCCCATAAGATGGAAGTGGTGTAATCTATTATCCCAAATGGCCAGCATATACCTGCTTCCTTGCTGACATTCTAAAACCATATTTAGAAATAAGTCAATGAATTTTCATGATCAGGTGAAAATTAGGAAGAATTTATATCTGGAAAATTCTTATTCTGCTTATAGGAAGCTTCTATTATCCATATAGGATATTGAATTAAGAAAAATTATTGTATGTATAATCATTTATTTTATTATTTACAAGATGATAATTCCTAGTATTCAATATGTATTATTTGTTACCATTTTTTTTTCTGTTTGTTTAATGCATGGATTTACTTTATGAAATATACTCCAGTGTTCCCTGAATTGATATAATCTGGCATCTCCTAGAAATCTAGATGGTGGTCTTTGATATAACTTCTTCCATATAAAATTGGGAGAATAAGGGATATGGGGTCATACACAGGTTAAACTGAGTAAAGATAAATTCATAGGGCGTGACCAAAAGACAGCCCTACTGGCAAGTTTTGTCTGCTTGGAGTCCACTATAAACCTGCTGCCAGTTACTCTTTTTCACTCAAGAAATAATGTGGTTCTCAACAACACAAGACAATAACAAGCAAAGGCAATAAAAATGAAAACAACTGTGACAGTCAAAGCAGACAAAATTTATCACATTTGTGAATTTAGGGTTAAAATGAATGCACATTTAGCAATTTTTGTGAACTTAACTATAATTCTCCTAAGACAAAAGGCAGGGAACTGATATTCTATTTTGGTCAATAGCAGCAATACCTGCCCGATGAGTTCTTTAAATCCAAATTGGTGCATTTATCAAATTAAATTTTTATTATGTGTTTTTTTTTCTATTTCCACTATAATTTAAGATAATTTAGGGGAAAATTTGTCTTTTTTAAAATCATGGTATCCCCAACACCGGTCATAAGATAATTAAATAAAGCCTGAATGAATTAACCATGCATTAAAAAGCCATTAAGCAATTGTAATATTAACCTGAACTTCTTTCATAAATTAACTAAACTAACTGGAGGAATGAAAGTAAGCATATTGTAATTCTATGGGTCTGAATTTTTAGGTCAGAGAGAAATACATTTAAATCTCAGTTCTGGGAACTACCATCTTTCTGACTTCGAAAAACTCCTAAGTTTTATTTCACACTGTTTTTTCACCTAATAATTAGGAATGATAATATTCACTTTTTAAGTGGTATTATAAAAATATCACATTTCAGTTGCCTAATTCAAAGTAAGTCATGCAGAATATTATTAGCAGATGTTATTTTGTTTCCTTACTTCTATAAATCCCAAAGTCATTTCTAGACCCCCAGATTAAAACTTAGTTATCCAGAAAATTGGACTCTCACCAGGTCATGAAAATTTCCTGCATTTTACTTTATTTTTTTACATAGTTTGTGCTCAATCTACTTTAAATTTTTGGAAATTTTTGATCAGTCTACTGAAAAATACCACTGACTGACCAAAGAGACTAATAAATTTAGGCACCATGGAAGGTTGTTGGAAGGGTTAAATGCTCAATACAAAGAAAACAGCTACTACTTCTCTGGAACACAGATATTGCTGGAAAAAAAGTTACTTCATCTTTTCCTCATCTTCCTTTTCCTCCATTTTCTAATTATTATCATTATTATTATAAATACTTTTTAAAAATCTTAATATATATGGCTTTCTAAATATCTTATGCCGATGTTTATCACTTATGCTGATGTTTATCTTTTATTTAAACACTTATGCCAATGTTTATCTTTTATTTCTCCACCTTGTTATTATGATTATTTGATTTCACAGAAATGCCAAGTTGAATGAAAATGTCCTAATAACATTCACTTCTATTACCTGGTAATGATGAAAAGTTCAAAAGTTCACAACTATCTTGATACTCTTTGAAATGGAACAATCCTGTGTCTCTTACAAAGCAAACCACTTCTGTTCAAGCCCATAATCATTAACCCAGATTTGTTGACTTCATTCAAATGCATTTGAATAAAATATTTGAATTTGCATACAATTTAGAAGCAAAATTCAGCTTTACCAAATTTATTAAGTGGAATATGGGGGAAATTGAAAATGTAAAAAAAAAAAACAACTAGTGTAGTGAAGCAAAGAGTATTTTGAGAGGATATGCATAATAGAAGGCTTTAACAAGAACTTTATTCATTTGATGCTGCTAATACTTTAATTTACCAGAATAAAGCATAAGCTTTTAGATGGTGTCCTTAAAGGCTTGCTTCACTTGCTGGTTTCTCAGAGTGTATATAAATGGAGTCATCATAGGAGCAACAGAATTATTGAGAATAGCTACTCCTTTGGTCAATGCTGCCTTTTCTTTGGCCGAAGGGTTGGGATACATGTATATGAAACTTCCATAAGAGATGGAGATGACAATCATGTGAGAAGAAGAAGTGGAAATGCTTTTTTTATCTGACTGGCAGAAGGTAGTTTCAGGATTTACCTAATGATGAACATGTAGGAGACAATTATTAGTGGCAAAGTGAAAAATAAAATCACTATTGCAGAGTAAAACCCAATCACTTCTAGGAGCCACGTGTCTGAGCAGGATAATTGCAAGAGGGGGAAATAGTCACAAGCAAAGTGGTCAATGACATTGGAACCATAGTAATATAACTGGAGGAATAGAATAACTGGTGGGAAGATATTTAGAAATCCTGCCAGCCAAGCACAAAATACTAGCAACATACAGACTCTATTGCTCATGATGGTTGTATAATGCAGGGATTTGCAGATGGCTACATAGCGGTCATAGGGCATGGCAGTGAGAAGGTAAAATTCAGTTATGCCCATGAAGATGAAGAAAAACAACTGAGCTGTACATTTGTTGTATGAAATAGTTTTGTCTCTGGTGTTAATTGTGCTAAGGAATCTAGGGATACAGACAGTTGTAAATGATATTTCTAATACAGAGAAATTCCTAAGTAAGAAATACATAGGTATCTGTAGATGGGAGTCCACCAAAGTGAGAGTGATGATGATTAAATTTCTGGTGATGTTTAATATATATGTGATCATTAAAAAGAGAAAAATCACAACCTGAAATTTGGGCTGATAGCCCTAGAACAGTGAATTCCCTGGGCGCTATGTGGTTTTTCATTGGTGACAGATAAATATTTTCCTTCAGATCTATTGAACATAAACATATAAAAACAGAATCATTAAATTATTTAAATATCCATGATGATGAATAATTTTAAATAAAACAGTATATGTTCTTTTAGCAATCCACTTTAATTTGCCCTTTACCTGTCATTAAAATAGCAACAATTTTATAAAAATAAATATTGACATCTCTCTTTTGTTTATATCTTATCACAGGCCATAGATAAAAAATTCTGTTGCTAACATTTAAACAAAAGCTATTTCTTCTGATGCATATTTAAAATTAAGGATCTAATTATTCTTAAAATATTTAGTTCATTTTATATAACATATGACAATACGATGTTTGAGATTTTTTTTCCTTTCCTCAATATTATAAAAGAGAGTCTGGATTCTAGCATAATCTAAATATAAAGTTTGAAAGGCCTACAGATATTATGTAGTCCTAACTACACATTTTATATTGGGGAAACTCAGACCAGGTAGTTCAGGAAATTTGCAAAAGGTTATACAAGTAGTCACCACACAGTAAATCTCACTTTAGAACACACATGTTTATCCGTAAGAAAGATAAGTAGGTACTTTGGCATTTTCTCCTAAAGTACCTACTTAAGGGTTTGGTTGATATTATCAAACCCACACACACATGCTCACACTCACATACAGGTGGCATCTTCTTTCCTTTTCTGATAAAAGACAAAAAGGACAAGAAAAGGAAATTTCTGATACTAAAATCATTGTCTAGAAAAAGTTGAATTCAGAAAATGGACCAGTAGGTTTTTGAAAATATTGTTATAATAAATGAATAAGTAGATGGCCAAAATAACATTTACTGTGACCTCAGTGATATGAATAAATTAGGATAAGCAAGCTCACAAAGTCAGAATTTGGAATATAGGATGTGGTAGGCAATGAGGAGTTATGCTTAAATTGTACTGAGTTTCTATTTGGGTTGATCACAAAGTTTTGATAAGGAATACTGGTGATGGTAGCACAACACTGTGAATGTAATTAACAGCACTGAATTATTTATGTGAATGTGGTTAAAAGGGGGAATTTTAGGTTGTACATATGTTACTAGAATAAACATTCTTAAAAACCATAAGGCTAATAGTAAACCCTATTGCAAATGTTGGACTACAGTTAATACTAAAATTATAAAAATGTTCCTTCATGAATTGTAACAAATGTACTACACTAATGCAAGGTGTTAATAACAGAGTTGTATATAGGAACTCTGTATTTTATGCATGATTTTTCTGTAATCCTACAACTTCTTTAATAAAGAAAAATAACATTTATTGTGAAACAAATACTCTTTCACATAGGGATTACTTTTTAAATAATCCTATTCCCATCACAGCATACCATTTAATTTTATAAAAATATAAATGCACAATTCAAGATTTATTGCTGTTCTCTAGTTTTAGGACTCCTTAATAGAGTTCTTGACAATAGGCAATTATTTATTTATCAATAGCCAAAGAACTGTAAGTCTACAACATATGCCCAAATAGTATTTTATGATGTTTGAATAAAATGGAATAGCGTAAGCATATTGAAGCATAACACATTTACTTATTTCTTGGTTCTTCTTGATGATTTTGTCTGAAATTCTACTCTCTGTTTGCCTAATTATTCATATAATTGTAAAGCTAATAGCTAATCATTGATTTTGTCCCAACCGTACTTTCAAAAAAGTATGGTGACTTAACTTTATATTAGCTCTCAGAGATTAGAGTTTACCTTGCTTCTGGACGAGTCATATTTGACCCATACTATTCTGCATTCCTGATATAAAATTCTTGGAGTAGTTTCTTATGATAGAGCTCATTCCTGCTTTTCCTCTCACCTAAGCTCCAGGTACTAACACAGTACCTGGACTGGCTAGTAAAGCCTTTTTCATATAGTACCCAATAATAGATTAAAGCATTTTCTTTGCATTCATTCAAGCATTTTAATCGAATAATGTAATCCTATGATTTTACATGTCTGAAATAAAAGTAATAGTTTCCTTATGCTTCAGGATTCTACAAATGTTGCTTTGAAAAATATAAAATAAGGAATGATCCTTTTGGTTTCTCTAATACAAATGGTACTGAACTTATTTTATCTGTATGTCCCTTTTTTGGCTCAGCGTAATTCATTAAGTAAATGAAGAATGCCAAAAAGAGATGTCATTAAAAGATACAGATGAATCATTGACATTGATCTTTTCTGTAAGTATTGTGAAGAAAGATTATGAATAGCACAGTTAGTGAGGTAAGTGAGACAAATGTATAAATCATTGGACACTGGGTATGTGATAGTATGATGTGACATTTGATTGTTCAATGACTGTATAAGGAGTCCATAATTATTTTTTTAGAAATTCTGCACCTATCCTTTCGGGAAGTTGTTGTGCTTATATTCTTTTAATTTTTGCATCACTAGAGTTGAGTTCTTCTCTACTGTACCACAATGAGACTAAAGAAAATACTTCTTTATATTTCTGCTATGAATTGCCTTTTGAAGTGGACAACATATTAAGGGGCTTTATGGACTTTTATTCATTTTGGTATACTACATAGTACTTATAATTAGGACTTTGTATATACCAGCTGTTTTTTGTGTGTGTATATCTCATAAGAAACACTCTGTTCTTGACGTTTATTATTGTGGATCAATTTTTCAGATTACAGACACACACCCATCACCATACATCAGAGTAATCTTTAAAAATTGTCAGAATTTAAAAATATCTGTGTTTGAATCCTCCAATGACTTCCTACTTTGTGCAGTCTAAAATAGAAAACTATTTTAAAGATTCATAAGGGTATGGGTTCCCTGACTCACATCAGCTCTTAGATATCAGTATCATTCTCTCCTAATTCATTTGTTTCCTACCAGACAGGCCCCCATACTATTCCTGGAATATATCAAGTGCATTCTCGGGATTTTTATCTGATTTTAGTACTAAATGAACCCTCTTTCTCCACATAACTGCATGTATCACTTCCTCTCTTCACATTTTCCTGCTTTTTTCCCCTCTAAGTTTCACTTACCTCTGAGTATCATCTCACCCCTCCACAATATAAATCAGGACTACTGTCTACATTTTCCTGCTTTATCCTAGTCACCTAAGAGAGTGAGGTGACACATGAGGCACACAATAATTATTTGATGAATGATAATCATTTATGTTTATAGTACATATCATTCCTAATAAGCTGTAAAGTTATGAGATGTAAAAAAAGTTTATCTAAAACTAATTTAATTATAATAAAAGATAAATATTTGTTTAATGCTTTGTGATTTAGAAATTAATTTCACTGTAATTTTTATCATATAATCACAAAATTTAATACTTTTAATCATTATCTCCTTCTCCAGCATATTTTTTCATAGATATCTAAAGGCCTTTTCCCAAAACACCCTCCCACATGATTCCTCAAAGTGATGCCCCAATTGGCCTTGTTTTATTAAGTGATTCTATTTTCTGGTCATGGTTAATTGAATAGTAAGTGGATATTGTTTTCAAAGTGTTTAATTTGTATTATGAGCTTCAAAAGTGTAAGGCACATTTGGGTAGGGAGGACAATAAATCAAGAACTCTGGGGAAAAAACCATCTCCAGAGATGAAATATTATGAAGCAGACATAGGAAGAAAAATATAATGAAGGAAATGTTGGGAGATGATTTTAGATTCCCTGAGGAGTGGTTGTAGTTCCTAGAATTCATTTCCATGTTATCTTACTGTATCAACCCTTTTATTATTTGTTTGTTTGTTTTAGTTTTTAAAGAAGCTTTAGATTACATAAACGTTATATCAAAAATACAGGGATTTTCCATATACTTTACCCCCCCCACCACACTTTCCCCCATTAACAACATCTTTCATTAGTGTGGCACATCTGTTACAATTGATGAACACATATTGAAGCATTGCCACTAACCATGGCAATAGTTTACATTATAGTTTACACTTTGCACTGCACAATTTTATAGGTCTGTATCAACCTTTTCATATTTGGGGAAAATTCTATGGCTTATATACTCTGGGTCCACAATTAATGTCATAGCAATGTGCTACATATTGCATGTATTGTCTTTTGGCTCCTTCCCTTCACTGTAGCATTTACTTTGACTGAATCTCTCAGTTTAAATTTGCATAAATGATATTCCCTCAATGTGGCAAAAATAAATGAACCAAAAAAGTAAATATTTGAAAATCTGGCATGTGGCTATTTTTTTAATTTCTTAATATTCATTTTTTGTAATGAGAGATGCAAATTTTATAACTAAAAAGTATATTTGTATAATACATGCATAAATTTTACATTTAAAAATTTCCCTTGTTTTATTTATAGTTATAAATTCAGAACTATATATATGTACATTTGATGCTGGAATATGAATTATTGATAGGATTGAAAGATGAGAGCATTCAAAAGTGGGGCAGAAGAAACAAAACAGGAAAAAATGAGCAAATCTTTGAGTAAATCCATAGAAGCATAAAGAGACATTGGGGTGCAATGAGTTTATAACTAACATAACATTAAAATGGACATTTAAAATATTTATTCAAAATATTTTAATATTGATAGTGAAACTGATTTTCTGCATATGAAAATTATATTCCTTTACATTTATTTTAGTACTCTAATTATTCATTGTTTGCATATTTTCTTCCTTTACTTGTTAAACAATAATACATATAGCAATATTTTTGAGATTTTATTGCTTACCACATATTGACTAGACTCAAATAATTTTACCTCATTTGTGACAAACAAATAAACCAAGTATGAGTTAAGTATACTATACAGATACTATACAGATAAGAAGATTGAGGCAGAAAGAAGTTAAAATATCTTGTCTCCACAATATATGTATTTGTAAGTAATGCATTCTTACCAAATTTTTTCTAAGAGACAAGAACGGTGAGTTTATATCACACAAAGAACAGCATTTCACTTGAAATATCCAATTAGTTATGCTTCTTTTCCATAATATCTTTATCAGACTCTGAGCTGCTAAATATCCTGCCTCTCTTACTCAATCATTCTCTAATCATCTTGATTTCTACTTTTCTTTCTCTTTCTTGGTTTCTACCAGTTTTCCTTCAGGCCTCGTAATATTTCATTTTTAATTTAAACTAATTCATCTATGAAACACCCCTATATACGAGATAGTAGGACACCGGCTTTGTTGTTGTTTTTTTAATTGTTTATTCAATTATATCCAAGGTATTCTGAGGATTATGAGTGCCTAAGCCTTAAACCAATGGAACATAGTTCAGCTAGCATATTTCACTTTCTTTCGAAAGTGGAATGAGAGCTAAAATTACAAATAATATTTTGAAAATATTAAAAATCCAAAACTAAAATTTATTAAATCAATGTATTTAAATGACCCAATATTTAAAGACTTTCCTGTGGAATACTGATTCAACATCATGCTATTAGTTTGCTCAGTGCATATTCTTAACCAATTCTAGTGATATTTTAAAATACTGTATTGATAATCCCCCAGAAAGATGCTAATTAGTCTACTAATTACTGAGTCCAACAATGTAAATTGCGTTATCATTCTGTAAATTTAATTTAATGTCTTAGAAGTAGAGCTTATTGCAAGTGTCATTGGACCCTATATAGTATCCAGGTATAAGCCAAATATTTTTTTAAAAAAGAAAGAAAGAAAGAAACAGAGAAACGTTTGTATCTTATGGAAATTTCTACCCCTGTATGGAGCAAGTTGCTACATGGTGTGTCACAGGAACACAGACTCAGGCAGAACAGAAACTTTCAACAAATGACTTCTTCATTAATTAGAGAGCACAAAGGGTCTAAATGAGCAGGGGAAGAGAACCCATTATGGATGACCTCTCAGGGAGCCCAACTGCTTTTCAGGCAACTCCATACACCCTACTTCCTGCCAGAAAGGAGCAGCAAATCTATGCTGCCCCAAGGCAGGGTTTTTAAACAACTCCAAGGGATGGGGCCTTGACACTGAGAGTTTCTGCCTGATAAGCAACTGGGTCTGCTTGTTCTCAGATTTGGATTTAAGGTATGGTCAGGCCATTCTAGACCTAATGTCTCCCCTGGCTGTGGAATAGAAACATATTGAAACATGTGCACACAATAGAAAAGGTGGGGAGGATAGGTGAGGACAGGGAGATGGCCGCTAGGTGTGACTATGCAAAACTCAAAATGCAAGCCTGAATAAAAACAGTTATTATTGATATTATTGACTTTATTAAAACTATGCACACCAAATAAAAATAGCGGTCAAATAGCCTAATATAAGAAAAAAAGTGGGAAAAAAAGAATCCCAAACAAATAAGGAATTTTGTGGTGGGATTTTCATCTATAATCAGTTGATTGCACCTATGATCAATAGAGTAGATTGCCCTCTTCAATGTGAGGAGTCTCCTTATCCAATCAATCAGAGGTCCTAAGGTCAAAACTGGGGATTTCACAGTTCAGAAGAGGAATTCAGACTGAACTTCATCATTGGTTCTTGCCTAAATTTCCAGCCAGACAGCTTCCCATGCAGAGTTTGAATTAAGGACTTGGACTATCACCTTTGTTGGAATTTCCAGCTTGTGGCATGCCCTATGGAGTTCAGACTTGTTAGCTCCCACCCCATGTAAGACAATTCCTTATAATAAATATCTTCATAATAAAATTTAAATTTAGATATATATCTAATTTCCACAGTCATCAAAATTCACAAAAAGTTGATACCATGTAACACCTTCTCCATATTAAAATTTCCCCAGTTGACCCAAAAATATCCTTTTATAATTGAATTATTCAAATTAGAGCAAAACAAGGATCACATATTATATTATGTCTATTCATATCATTTATGCTACTGATTAGGTAAATAACCTTTTTTTTCAAGTTAACACTGTCCTGTTATCTTCTTATTTTGCTAAGAATGTTTTTTTAAAATCATGAATGGTTATTGAATTTTATCAGAAAAATATATATACACACACACATAGTTTTTTTATCTTCAATCTATTAATGTGGTAAATTCCACTAATAGATTTTCTAAAGTTAAGTCATCTTTAGCATAAAATCATATGTAACATGAAATATTATGCTTGCTATTTTATTTTAGTTTTTTATCTCTAATTTATGAGTCAGATTGTTGGTGATTTTTCATTTGTCTTACTGTATTTTGCTCTCAAGGATATGCTAGTCCATAAATTAAATTTAAAAGTTTTGCCTCTTTTCTTTTTCTCTGTAAATATTTTATAACACTGATTACATTCACCTTTTATATTTAAAAAAGTAAGATGACACTTGGGACCTTAATCTAAAATTTTATTATTGACTTTTCACATTTTAGATCAATTATCTTATACATCAAGTGAAATAATATGTGAGTAGGTATTTTAGGGAATAGTTTGATATGTCGGCCAACTGTAGTCATTAGGCCAAATTTGACACACCAACTGTTTTTGTAAATAAAAATCCAATAAAGCCCATTTGTTTGTGTGTCGTTTATGGTTGTTTTCATGATGCAATGGAAGAGTTGAGTAGTTGAATCAAAGATTCCATGATATGCAAAGTCTAAGTTAATATGTCCCTTTACAGAAAAAAATGTGTGACCTCTGAGACAGGCAGTCAAAATGCACATACAGATTCCAAACATTTGTATGCCCAGAAAAGATTTGTATATACTTAAATAACTGAATCATTTAATAATACCAGTATAAACATTCTCATATTTTTGTTTTAACTTTATCTTTTTTCCTTCTTGATCTAAAGTGTTCTACACTTTATGGTACACAAGTGTTGAGTAATCAAGAACCAGTCTTTCATTAAGTCTAACTTTAATATTGTTAAATGTTTCCAATTTAACTTCAAAATTATAGTTTCAGTATGAAAGAAGAAGAGAGTAACTTTATTATATTCCTCCAGAAGCTTACAATCTCCTCAGTATTCAACTTGCCAATTTTGGTTGTTTATTTTTTAGCAAATTATAGAGCTGAATCTCTCGATTGAGGTAGTGCATGAATATCATGAAGAATATGCTTCAGTTGATTATGATTATAACCAAAAAATGATTATTAAAAATTTAGGACTTTTTGAGTATTCATTTTTGTTCAATTTTTGACTTCATGTAAATCAGAAGAAAAAAAAGTTATGGGCCATAATTGTACGATCTTGTATGATCATTGTATAAATATTGATCAGGAAATTTTCCAACACTGTGATAAAATTTAATGCTAAAATTAGAGTGACCACAAAAGCATTGTTTAAACAGAAGAATTATCAATTTAATATATAGTAAAATTTTCTGTTGTTAGCTGCTTTACTTCTATTCAACTATGCTTGTCACTTCATTAAGCAAAGAAATGAGTAAGTTGTATATGCTGTAATATAAAATTTTCCACATACTTGAGAAAGTTATAAAATTCCTAGCCACTTATTGTCTGGAATAGCAACTTCACAAAAGCATTTGTTCAAATGTATCACTGAACTACATGAAATATCACATTAAATATCTAGTAATATCCACTATTTTATATGTGGTAATCATGGGATTCTAAAATATCGGGAGCTATTTGATAGTTTCCCCTATGCAAAATTGATAACAGTCTTATAAATCTATGGTTCAGATGATTTCTCAAGAAAATATAATAATATTATTTTTTAATTGAGCTGTTTTAACATAATTACTAAATAGATTAAAATTTGGAAAAGATTTCATTTGAAATATTCTAAAATGAATCATCAAATAATATTTATGGTCTTTCTATAGTACATTGCAAATATTGTTAAGCACAGTATTTTATCTCCTGAAAATATACAAATAATATTTTCCTGAGGAAATCTTAAAATTTTCTCTTTTTGCACTTTTAAAAAAATAAGAATTATTGTGAAATAACTTAGAATTAAAAGAATATATATTTAGAAGTGTAAGAGTTCAGTCTTATAGTTATGGTGTGGAAAAACTAGCCCAAGAGAAGTCCATGAAGTACATGAGAGAAAGATTTGAATGGAAAAAATAAACTCTATTTCTATCTCTGTGTCTGTCTCTCTATCTCTCTGTGCCTTTATCTCTGTCTCTTTCTCTATCCCAATTTGGAAGCATCCTTAGACATTTCTTGATGGTAAAAGTATAAACAATGAAAAATAGTTCTAGGGACACCATGGGAATCTGAATAAACTTTTTAGAACCCTTGTTTTTTGTTTTTTTTTTTTTTGAATTTTTAATTGCCTTAATTTATATCAGCACCTTTATTTTTGCATTTTCTTGTGAAAAATACAGTCTTCCTGGCCAGGTCCAAATAGGCTGACTTCACCTGTTGATTCTTACGGCACCAAATTAAGGGGTTCAGCATGGGGCTACTCCTTTTCTGACAGACACCTGTCTTTTGCTGAGGGTTTAATGAATGTGAAAATGCAGCTACCATAAGAGATGAATATGACAATCATGTGGGAAGAACATGTGGAAAAGGCCTTTGTCCTCTGACTAGTAGAAGGAATCCTCAAAATTGTCCTGATGATGTATACGTAGGACAGGATTATCAATGCCAAAGTGAACATTAGACTAAACACAGCCCAGGAAAAAACAATTATCTCTAGGAATTGCGTGTCTGAACAAGAAAGGTGTAATAAAGGGCAATAATTACAGGTAAAATGGTCAATAACATCAGAAGTACAGTAATCAAGCTGTATGAATAGCACAAGCTATAGGAATATAATTAAGAATGAAGTCAGCCATGAAGAGAAGACCAGCAACGTGCAGACTGTAAGATTCATTATGGTCATGTAATGCAGGGATTTACAGATGGCAACATAAATGGTCATAGACATGGCAGCCAGAAGGTAAAATTCAGCCACCCCTAAGAGAATGAAAAATCAAAAACTGAGCCATACATTCATTAAAGGAAATAGTTTTATCTCCTGTTATAATGATGCCCAGGAACTTGGATATGCTGATGGTTGTGAAGGAAACTTCTAATAAGGAGAAATTCCTGAGGAAGAAATACATGGGAGTCTGGAGGTGGGCATCCACCAGAGTAAGGGTGATAATGGTCAGGTTCCCAGTGATGCAGAGCAGGTAGGTGATGAACAGAAAGACAAACATCACAACCTGAAGCGTTGGGTCATCTGACAATCCCAGCAGGTTAAATTCTTTAACTTCTCTGTAGTTCCTCATTATTTATTTATTTATTTATTTATTTATTTATTTATTTATTTATTGGTGAAATCTATCAGAGAAAACACAGTGAGAATATACTAAGAAAAGGTGGGTTATTCATTGATACTCCTGAAATTTGGCTTTGAAAGTAAACATATTATGCCATAATACTTCCTTTTAGGGGAACTTTAACAAGCTAATAATATTCCTTTACATGTTTAAAGTAAGTTTTTAGTATATGCCAGGCCCTGTGTTTGACAGAGTATTTCTTCAAAAAATCTTTTAAAAAAAATATTGTAAAAGATTTTTTTAAGTCTTCCCCAAATCATATACCCTAAATGGATAGAACAGGGATTTGAATCTTGGTCTTTCTGAACATTTCAACATGCTGGAATAGAAATACCATCTATTAACTTTTAAAGAGACTTCCCGAATGGTTCCCTTCTCATTAG
This sequence comes from Cabassous unicinctus, assembly GCA_029593785.1. Classification (NCBI taxonomy): domain Eukaryota; kingdom Metazoa; phylum Chordata; class Mammalia; order Cingulata; family Chlamyphoridae; genus Cabassous; species Cabassous unicinctus. The sequence goes on from JAQZBX010005523.1 coordinate 39,336, forward strand.
AAATTCTTTGATGACATTTCTCTAACTGCAATAAAAGTGTTCTATTCCTAATTCTGGTATAATTTAGTACTATTTACAGGTATACTACACAAAAGTCCACTCTCAACAAACCGACCACTTAAATGGAGACTCTTCCAACTTGAAAGTTATTGGAGAATTAAATTTTTAATTTGTGTGATCCATTTCTAAGTCTCCATTCTGGTTCATATCTACCTTTTCCATTCTCTTCCTCCTCATCTGAAGCCATGGATACTGATGTATTTCCCTGGCTACCCTCAGATATTAGAGCACAGAGAGAGAAAAGATAGTGTAGAAATTCAGAAGAGTGGCAAAGGATACCATATTTTATGAATATCTAAATAAAACATTTTCCACCAATTAATACACAGAATATAAAACATTATTCACAGAATGTTTTTCCTTCCAAATTTCTCCCATCTAAACATTTTTTTTTATTATTCTCTCTTTCTATGCAATCTATTTTTCATCAGTGTTATATTTTCCTTTTCTCTATTTCAGTGTTCACTTTTTGTTAGAAGCCCTATTTCTCAATATCTTGAGTCAATCATTGAAATAGCACATGAAAGTCCTTCATTTTCTCTTCCTTAATAACATTATTGCTAATAATACAGTTTAAAGTGAAAATTCCAGTTTCCTCCAGAAATTGAACCAAGCCATTATAATATCACACATTCTGTGTATACTCATTAAATAGTAGATTTATTTCAGTGTCACAAGAAAATGTTCCACAATGAAATGTATAATTTCAAGATAAAGATTTCCTGTTCTGCAGTGCATAATACATCATATTTCTGTGAAATTTCCCACATTGTTTTTTGTCTTTTTATAATTTTTCTTCTTGAACTCTCTTAATGCTCACTTCACTGTTTAGCAAACTAATTGTTGTTAAACGAAAATTCCAACTGAGACGGATGGCGGCCAGTAGTACTGGGAGTGCATGTGAACATAAGCATTTGCTTTTGTGATTCCTCAGGGACTAGAGAAAACAGACTTAAGAACACCTGTAAGTGGAATAGACATTAAAGGAAAGGGGAGCTAAATTAGATAGTTTGTAAATATATTTATGACAATCAAATATATGATACGTGTGTGTATACACGCACATACACACAGAATCAAGAGGCGTGTTCCCAATTAACAGTCCTCTATAATTAAAGCCTGTGCATGACTCTTTGATCCTTAAACCATTTCTGCAGTGGATTTAAGTATAGCAGTGAAGAATATCTCTCTGATTCTAAGACATATGATGAGGCTTTCCTTCCTGGCTACTCAGCACAGTTTTTACTAGTCATGCATAACATATGAAATCATGCTTCACATTCCCTTCTGTCCGTGTTATTTCTATTAATTCTTACCTACCTTGGATTTCTCCTTGATGAATCAGGACTGGGGGACATTGCAAGTGAAAATAAAGTAAAGCAATAAACAGATACTTGACACTCTGTTAAGTAAGATAACTAGAAATGATCTTCAGGGCATTTTAGGACACTTCTGCTATTATATACTAAATTTAAAGAATGGTTTTCCTGCGAAAAGTAAAAACAGCTTTCCTCAAACTGTCCAATTTAAAGAAACAACTCCATTTAAAGCCTACTAGAGACAGAGACATTGTTTTTCTTTATTGTTTTCTAGAGTGAATTATGGCAGTATGCTGTAGCCTCCTGAGTTCCACAATGTAATTGGAAACCAAATTTACCATCCCACATTCTTTCTTATCTGAAGTGTCTTTCTTCAGTTAAAACTCAAAAGAGTCATAAGTAAAATTTTGAAAACCTGTATCCTCAAGGCAATGTATGCCTTCAACAACATTATCATAAACAAATTTCTAATTCTCTCTCTTTCTTTTCTTTTTCTTTGTCTTAGTTCTATGTGATTTGGCAATTAATGCAATTAATGTGTCAGAGAAGAGAACAGTGTGGCAGTTTACTTCTGTATCTTAGGTATGTTTTAGTTTTATAACAACCGTTAAATTTTTTTGTACTGTGATTCATGCCATTCCTGACTGTGTTTAGTGACATCCAATGTCATACAGGAATTTCATCACTGATTGCAAGAACCTTTTTTTTTTTTTTTCCCCAGAATGGCTACTTTAGAACTACCTTAGGAGGGAACTATAATACTTCAGAATTTTGTTTCTTTGGAGTCAGCTGTGAGAAAAAAAAAAAATCACCTTGCTTTTTTCCCATAGAAATGGTTGGATTTAAATCTCAAAAGACAGATCAAACCATCAATCAGTTTGAATACAAACAATGAAGAAAAAACAATAATCACACAAAACATTCTTTCAAAATCAGTAGGTTTTCATAGAGAACCTCTACTTATATTCTTACTTTCTTTGTTTATTAACTAGATATTTATATTTGAAGGTAATTTTCATTCAAAAATGAAAAGGGTTCTTATGAAAAGTGTGGGATCCAGACTTACTATTAATTTACAATTTGTGATATTATTGGGCAAATTGTGGGCTTTGAATTCAGAGAGAAATTGATTTAAAATGCAACACAACCACATGATGATATTGTGACTTATGACAAGTTACTTAACTCTCTCAGCTTTAACATTTTTTTTTCAAGCATTATATTTCATAGAATTTTGGGGGGGTTAATTTAAACAAAAAATAAGTTATAAAACATTTTATGTAGAGTGTGTTCTCCTAGTGAATGGTTTTTGTTAAATTTTTATTTAAAAAAATAAAATCAGTTTCTACATTTGATTGAGATAGGCTCAATATAAAATAATACTATTTTTTGAGGACACTTCTTTTGATACACAATGCTAAGGCTTTATATACTTTATTTCATTTTTCTAACACAATATGTGATTAGGTTAAAGAAACATACTGAGAAATGTTAAGCAACAAAAACAAAATCATCCACCTGGCCTATGGTATAATTTAAATTCTAATTTGTTTCTGCCTAAAACCCAGGCCTGTACTGTTTATTAACCACAGGACTAAAATCCCCTTATCCAGTAAGAAATTCTAAACTCAGAGACAGTGATCTCTCAAAGAATAATGAAGAAATATATCATTACAATGAAGAGGAAATGTAAACATACTCATTTTTCAATTCCTTATATATACAGAAAGAAATACATCCCCAAATTAATCTATAGAATCTGATGAAAAACTACACTAAAATTTAATGAGCTCAAAAAACCCACACAAATAAAACCAAAAATATAAAATAAAAAATAAAAACAAACAACAAAAATTAATGAGCAATAAGAAAGGGAAGATTTCACTGACTTCAACTTTCCAGTCTTATCTCTTTTGTCACACCAGTGCTCTGGGCTGACAGGTTGAAATTATTATTTTTTTAATTATATATATATACACACACGCGCACACACACACACACACACAATTGTTTCAGGTTAGGTCAAGAACTCATTCTCTCCCAAGATATTTGAAATTATTTTATTTCTATAGCTAAAATTCCTTGTTATATTTCCCATTGTAGCAACAGGGAGCAAAAATAGTGAAGAGAAGAAGAAAAAAAGTAGTTACTTTGAAACTTTCTAAATGTGATTTCTACATGGAGTTTAACATGCATAAGCCAAATGGTTTTTTATCTACCATATCTGCCCTAGGATCATGGGAATTACTTCAGTGAATCAAACATGGCAACAAGAACTAAGAGGATTATCAAAAACTTGATCAACTTTACAATCAAAATTGCAACAGAAGATAGGAGGACAAATTCCAAGGAGAGAGGAAGGGCATGAGAAGTAGGCCAGGAACAAATGGAATATTTTATATACTATCTGAAAAAGAAAATGTCTAAGCTTCCTGATAAGAAGTTTCCTGAATTCCAGAAATTAAATTTTCTCTGAAGAATAATACATTTATTCATTTGTTTGCTTATTCATTTTTGGTGAATAAATTACTGGGATGATACTCTATGTATAAAATTTCCATTTTATTCATCATACAATAAAATATCTTTATGAAACTGGCTTTCTAAACTCTTAAGTAACAATTTACTAAACAGCACTGAATATAGAGCAATCGAATGAATAATGAAAATTTATTACTCTGAGTTCACATTAGAAAGTGTGAGAAGAATTGACTTAAATACCTATAAACTCTCAAATCCTAAGAATTACCCTGAAGTCGTTCTTCCATACCAGTAGCAGTGCAAATGTTGAGAAGCATCCTCTATCAAATTGTGTTGGGTATACCCCAGTATTTCAGCGAAGTATAAAATCCAGAAATGTCACAAAATTTTAAAATTCAGATTCCTTTCACCCTTATTTTAAAGACCAAAAGGAGGTTTGTTCACTCAATCACTATGCTATTCATTCACCAAATACCTTTTGAGGGCCAGCTGTTTTTATGTAGCATGCAAATCACTGGGAATAAAATGGAATCATTTTGCATATGATTTCTACTTTCATGCAGCAAAAACAGGTCAAACCACTGAGAGAATGACTTAACCAATATCACACAATAAAGATCAAAGTTTTTGAAGGATACAACTAGAGTAATCTATCTCTCAGCCCTGATTTTTCCTACTACACTATGCAATATTTTTGCCAGCAAACCTACTGTCTTATTCCAAATAACATATTCTATTGATCCCTTTATTTCTTAGTAGGTTTTCTAATATGAAGTTCTATGACAAATACTATGTTTAATATTTTCTGTATTTTCTGCTGATTCATTTGCTCACCAAAACTTGTCCAAAAATACAGTAATACATTACTTGTAAAATAATCTAAATTATTCTGAGTCAACTATAATATTTAATAAAATTTTATTTTGAGATACAAGTATGTGTCATGCAAAGCTTAACCAAATAAAAGCTGGAGTGGCAAGACTAATGTCAGACAATGCAGAATTTAAAATAGGAAACATTGTTAAATATAATGTAGGACTCTTTACATTGTAATTATAGCAGGAAGATATAACATTTTCAAAATATCTATGAACACAATAACATAGCCTCCAGATATATAAAGCAAATATTGACAAAACCAAAATGGGACTGACATGATTTAACAGATAATTCTTAATACCTGATAGTATATGTGAACAAAACTAAGGATATTGAAATTAGTAAAATGGATCTCTCTTTCTCTATATGTATATGTATTATATATATGTATACATGTAATATTATATAAATAAAAAAAAATTCTTCCACAAAATGCACAAACACAATGCATATTTCATTTTGAAGGACACAAGCAATATTTACTAAAATTAACCATATGCTGAGTCATTAACAAAGAGTCAAAAATTTCAAAGAACTGATATAATTCCTACCACAAAAATATTAAGTTAAAAATCAATATTAGTTCTAAATAGTAAGAAGTTCAAAGAAGAAATTCAAGGAAGGTCTGGTGTCTGTAAGGTTCTTGTAAGCAACAAGTGCCTAATAAATATCTATTTGTGGTACTTTTGGATATGTGTGTATGTATTTTCTTTTTATAATCCAGTGAGTTATACACTTATTCTGTATGCAGTTTTCTTAGAGAAGAACATGAAGAAGAACCTAGCAGTTCCCAATCCAAAGCAAGAAGAACTCTGAAATAGAAGAGGTTGAATTGCTGAGAGAGTACCATACAGTCTTCAGTGAGAGTTTTTGCTTTGTGTATAATGAGTCTTTTGATCTCTTCAAAGTAATGTAATGGATAACAGTTAATATGCATTGACTTTGCCAGCTGTTTTGTTGAGTGCTTTATGTATATTAGCTCATCAAATTCTCACAACGGTATAAGGAAAATAATGCCCGGGAGATAAACTTCCTCAAGAACAGAGTTTACTACCACAGCCAAAGGTTTTTTTCACTAAAACTACTCACTCTGCGGAGGTAAGGCACCAACACCATGAGAATGAAACAAGCATGATAATAGTCAGTCTATCCATCATAATTCCTTATTGAGTAGTAAATTACTTTAGTCTGTACCCAAGTAAGTCAAGGAAACAAATTGCCTCAACATACATTCAATTAGCACTGTATACTTATGCTTAACATTTATTTTATTAAAATATTCCACTTGCAAGTTGAGCCATGACTGCTTGCCATGGGGATTGCATCTGCTTTGCAGGAAGGCAGTTTTCCAAGCTCCTGAGAGCCAGATAAGAGGATGGACTTGCAACAATATTACAGGCTTATCTGCTACAAGGGTTACATTTAAATAATGTCTCATATTTTAAAAAATTATTTTCCATATGTTTTTTAATAATTATACTTTATTTTTAAAATGAGGCCGTTGATGTTTCAATATCTAACATGCTTAATTTTCTTATGTTTTTCTGATAGAAAATTAAAAGCCAAGCATAAAAACCCAAATATTCAATAAACAGCTATTTACTCATTTTATCAGAAAAAAAACATGAGATATATTACTTATAATTTGTTAGACTATTATAAATATGAATCCACCAAATTGAAACTTACTGTTTGGGTGGACCCCCCAAATCCACATATGTGGAAAATAAGTTTTATTTTTCTTTTGTGGCTAGAGTTGCACAGACATATATTACACTTAAGAAAAAGGATTTCATTTACTGAGCTTGAACAGAAATGTACTTTTGTTCTGGCATACCAGCACACTTTTTAAGCACAAAATCTAGTCATGTTATCTGTGCAATGGAATTGATGAAACAATTTAGCAAATGACAAAATTATTACTAAAAATGTCCTAGGAGTATGGAAAGAAATAATTAAGTTTATATATTTAGAAATGTGCCTGACATTTGTAAGTAATAACTACATGTTCCTTTTTAGTCATTTGTCTATTAACATGAGACTTTACATTATTGCAATTTTTTTCTTGGAGAGGGGGGTAATCTATATTTATCCTCCAACAGACAGAAAGCATCAGGGAGTAAAACTACAGGGTTTCTCTGTAGATCATACCTTCACAAGCCATGCTTAGCTTGACGGTAAGAAAGCTTCTGGTGTGTTCGCTGGAACAATATCTACCTCACGATGTAATCAGGAAATATTATTAAATTCACTTACAATTCAGAAAGAAAGCCCAACTTGGCAAAAAAAAAAAATTATCATAAAAAAATAGTCAGATGCAATAACTAAGAGACAAACTTTTAGTAACAGTCTTGATTTACATTTCAATTTGCAGGCCTTCCATGAAGAGGGCAATATTTCTCTGCCCCAGAAGTTAGGGTATTTCTTTCTCCATCCTCATTTATCCAGCAGAGCAATGTTTTGCCATTTGCTTAATATTATTACATATACAAAGGGGATTTTTTTTAATCACAAAAACACCTTCAATGTCCAGCTGCTCACATCAGTACATAAACTCTTAGGTTTAAGACAGAATTTAGAAACAGTCCCATCTCATAAAATAGGAAAATAGAAATTATGGCTACAAAAAGTAAAAATAAATGAGGTAGCTAAATTACAGCTTTCATACCCAGGAGTTGCCTGTTCCAACTTCATAACTTTCATGTAATACTCAGAAAAAATTCTTCATAATTACTTTGTGTTAGTCACCAAGGAAATTTTTAAATATTAGTATGTGAACTTATAACAAGAAATGCACACTTCCATGAGAGTTTCTTCTCAAGAATGAAAGCTCAGTTCTTGAACAGACTAGGCACTGGTGAACAAAATTAAGTCATTTGAGATCCCCTGCTCACCTGCCTTCCTTCTCCCTTCTGGTGTTCAGGAAGACGAAGGCATTTGGAAAGCCTGGGAGTACATTGGCACTCTTGGGGCTCCAACTGAACAGTATTCAAATAAGCAGCAACACACACACTGATTCCCTAAGGACTAAAACAAGTCCATTTGAGGGCATTCTACTTATTTATGGTTCTAAGTTGAAAGAATTTTGTAATTTTACAACCTTGCTTTAAAAGAGCAGTACATTCAGAAAAGAAAAATAAACAGATATGAGGTTGGGTGCTGTGACAATTTGAAGTTAATTTATGAATCCAAAAGGAAAAATATTATGTTCTTAACCTAGTCTATTCTTCTGGGTGTGGTACTCTGCATTAAATTCAGTTGAGTGGCCTTTGATTAGATTGATAAGATCACTTTAGGGCTTTTGATTGGATTACAAAAGTGAGGCATGATTCAGGTTGAATCTCTGCCCCCTTGCTGGATCTGATATACACAGAGACACAGAAGAAAGGAAGCTCCATGTTTAATTCTGCAATGTGAGAGAAAGGAAAACTGAGCCGCAAGGAAAGAGAAGCTCCTGAGAGACTCAAAAAGCTGGGACCCAGGAAGAGATGAGCCACATACCAGATATCTTGCAGCTGAACTTGGAAACAAAGCAGAATAGCTGAGACTGAGAGAGGAAACTTGGAAATAGGCAGGCCCCGTGCCTGGTTGACAGCTGAGTTCCGGAAGATGATAGATTCTGGAGGGGAAGGCAGAGACCTTGACAGTGAGCAGGTGCCATCTTGCTTTGCCATGCAGCCACAAAACAGGATCAAAAATAGATGACTGTGAAAGTTTTAGCTTATTTATGAATCCAAAAAAAGAGAGATTATGTTTGTAAACTGGTCTGTTCCTCTGGGTGTGATCTCCTTTGATTGTATTAGATTCACCTGAGATGTCTGATTAAATTACCTGTGAAAATTAGTGTCTTGATTTGACCATGTCAGTAGGGCGGGATTCAACCCTGAGTCCTGCCCTCTTGGTGGGCTGATATAAATGGACACTCACTCAAGAAGACACAGGAAAAGAGAGAGCTCCATAGACACCGAAGAGGAGAGAACTTGATCATTTCGGTCCTACCATGTGACAGAAAGGAGAAGGCTCAAACAGCTAAAGCCCTGGGGAGAGATGAGCCATTTGCCTGATAGTTTGCAGCTGAAAAAAACAGAGCAACTGAGCAGCCGAGAAAGCCTGGAAAGAAATGAGCCCTATGCCAAACTGATATAGGAAGCCCTGAGAGACGAGAACTATGCCAGCCTAGAGCTGAGATCAGAAGAAGCTGGGCCCATGAAGCCTTAAAAGGAAGAAAGAAGGCGAGACCAGGAAGAGACCACCTGCTGTTGACATTCAGGAACTGGGTCCGTGAAAACGGTGCTGCTGATGCGAAACAATGAGACAAAGAGAAGAGATGAGAAAGAAATAACTGGGGTCAGGGGACTCTCCATCCCAAATGGAGGGGAGCTCCACTGCATAAAATACCGTGGCCTTTATTTAGCTTTAGAACAAAGAAAATACGTGTGGGCATGTGCTAAGGCAATAGATACATGACATTTTACACTTTACTAAAGTCAGCAAGCTTTAAGGGTTAATGGCTCTGTTCTCTTTACATTCCTGCACATAGCAGACCTTGTAAATCTTTATCTGACATATACATGATACTCTCTTTGAAGCTCAGGATGTTTCCCCACCAGGCCCCTACCAGATCTTATCTCAGTGTCTTGAGACTAGAGGCACCTGTCTCCTACATTCCAAGGCGGCCTGCTTTCTGTCAGTTGTCATGGCCTTTAATGGAAACTCCATCATCCTGCCATCTTGCGTCATCACATGGCAACTCACTTTGGTGAGAAGGCAGCCTTGAATTGGACCTTTAGGGCCTTGTAACTGTAAGCTTTTCCCCCAAATACACTTTATAAAAGCCTACAGATTTCTGGTACAGCAGCCCTTTGGCAAACTAAAATAGGGGTATACAAAGCAGGTCCCTAAATAGACAAAAGGCCTTGTCCATTTACCTGCATAAACAGTTACCATGTTAAGGATACAGTACCCCACCGCACTTTGTTAGGTTAACTAATTTTTTATTCCACTGCTGGTTCACTAAACTTCATTTTCCACCTTGAAAGAGGTAACAGTCTTTGGAAATAGTTAATCTAGATTGTACAAAATTTCTACGTACTATTTGTCCCACATAACAAAGCTACTTTGCACAACTTGCTTCTTTCCAAAATGGGGGCGTGGGGTGGTGGGAACTAGATGTCACTGCCTCCCTGAATCACTGAGATCAGGTCTTCAAGACCAGGTCACCAAAGAATGAGCCTGGTGGTGTACAGGCTCCACACCACAGAGTTTATGTTTGCTGAAGGCACGAGGGTGTTCTTAGGAAACATTTTGGAGATTCTCTGTCTGTCCATATGCAACAGAATCATGCTGTTCCTGATGGCCAGCATCCTGCCATGGCAAGCCAAGTTATTGTTCACCCTGTGTGTCATATAGTGGAACTTTAAGTTGCCTTTGGTGGTAAAAACTCACCTATGTATGTTTCACACAAAAGTCCTCTCTCCAGTGTGAGTCCACTCATGAATCTACAGAGCCTCGAGTTTTTTCTGCAGGGGTGCAGCCAAGTTGCTTGGTCTGCCTATGTAGCTGGGTGGCTAATAAAAGTGTCATGCCTGGGGACAGGGTCCAACAAATGCACCAGGAAATTCAACTTTGATATAGGTTGGCTGCACTCAGATGAACATTGGTGGGAGATTGCTCCAAACTTTCATCTCGGGGCAGCTGTTCTAGGTGCTCTCTGCTTTGCCTCCAGCATTAGGAATCTTGGACTTGATGATTTCTGCTTTGCTATTGGCTGGAAAGAGTGCCTGAAAGGCCATGGATTCAGGGTTTCTGGACTTTTGCCATGATACTCCTGGTCTCCCTTCCCTGAGGACTAGTCATTGGTCAAGCCATCACTCGCTACTGAACCATTTGCCCAGTCGCTCTGCCATTGCAGGTCAAGAGGGGCATGCTTTACTTTCCCAGGGGTCATCCAGGGACATCATCATGGCAAACCTCAGAAATAATGATGCTGAGTGGATGTTGGGAAGAGGTATGGGGAACTTTGAAGAGTTACTGGGAGCATCCTGGGAGCTTACTTCATGTACATCAATGCTTGCAATGATGTCATAATGGTAAATGGCACCTCCACTGCCATTCTCACCAACCATACTTGACTTCGTAACCGTAATGTCACTGGGACTCTCTGTCAGAGGCGTGTTAAGAATCTGACCGCCCATCTAAATTGAAATATATTGTTGCAAAATGAAGGTGTTCTTATGGCAGATAGGTCATGGATATTGCATCTTTATCAATATATTGGTTTGGTGAACTGCGAGGTACATCTTCAGATTGCCTTTGGTGGAGAAAGCTTGGCCACAGATCTTGAACTGAAAGAGTCTCTCCCTGCTTGGGTGCAGGAATGCATTTTGAGGGACCTTTGGCAGCTTATGACACAGTGGAAGATGACACATTCTTTGGGGTCCACTGTGGCATGTCAATATTCTCCACCAGTGCTGCAATTTCAGAGTCAATCACCTTGGCTTCAGGGTTGTGCTCCCTTTGAAGCCACCAATCCTTGGGGAAGCTCCACCTACACTTTCCGGGGAGAGCCCATGTTTTAGATCATTGGGCAATGGGACATCTATGAGGTCCTTCAAGTAGTCGCAGAAGAGAGATTTTGAGGTAGCCCTACAGAGGGAGTTCCTATTACTTAGCCAGGTTGTTGTCTAAAGAGAGGTGTGATTCAACAAAGGTACAGGTAGAGAGAGTGCAAAGGGGATGCTGTTGCCTGCTGCCATTTTATCCTGGAACTCAGCAAACTTCCAGGGATTTGCCTTGACCAGGGGTTGTCCATGAAAGTCGACCTTGTGGTTGTCCTTGGTGGTGAAACAGTGGTCACAGACAAAGCACAAGAAAGGTCTCTCTCCACTGTGGGAGTAAAGATGGATCTTCAAGGAGCTATAAGTCCTAATAACCTTGCTACATTACACTTGTGCTTGTAGAAAATGGTCTCCTCTTTGGGTTTGACATCCACTGTGGAGATGTTCTGGAGCCATTCCTTCACTTTCTTGGATGGCTCTAACACAGTGGAGAAGAAAGGGCTCTGTAAGAGCACAGAACCTGGAACCTGAGTTAGCAAATCCCCAGAGAGGCAGGACTTGACATTTGGGAGCACCTTGTACTGTCTGGCTTCAGGGCAAAGGGCACCAGCCCCGGGGACACAGAGCTGGTGGAGAAAGGGCTGTTTGTGTGAGGTAACTTGACTTGTTTCAAAGAGTCCAAAGACAGACCCTGGCTTCCAGTTTTCTGGCTGAGCAAAGCCATGGCAGCAAACACCTGCTGGGCCATGTGACTACCTAATGTCTTCAGGGTGTCAGCAGCGCATGGGAGACCCCCATAATCACCTGCAAGTGGATCTGCTCCATGAGCTGGATCTTCTGTAGCAGCTGCTGCTGCTGCAGACAAAGGATTTGCTCAAGGACCCACCGCAGGCTGCTGGCACTGGGCAAGGGGGCTGGCAGTGCATTCGTACTCCACTGATTCACCGCCACCTTGGCACCCCGTAGTGCTTGTAAAGTCACATTAGTGTTGGCAACTTTGCCTTTGGGTACATAGTGTATGTCCTAATGTGTGCAGTAGGGTGGTCTCTGTCTTTAGGAACACTACAGACTCAGCGCCAGACTTCTCTTTCATGTCCCTTGAGCTGCCCCCATTCTCCATGTTATTGGCCTTACTGTTAGGACTCTGTGGCCGATTGCTAGTCCCTGCTCCAGGGAAATCTTTTGAAGGCACTGGCCCCTTGCTGTCATTCATGATGAGGACAGATGGGTTTTTACTACAATTTTTCTCATGTTCTCAAATAATGTTGCCATGAACTCAGAGACATTAAAGAACTCCACACAGCATTTCTCAAAGACATGGGTCTCCTCCCTTAACAAGCCTCTTGGCAGTCTCTTTGTCCACCATTCACTTTGTCGTCACTCCCTGGTGGTTCATTGGAGCAAAAGGCTTCCCCACCACTGGGGTTGCATCTGCAAACTCCGAGGTCAGTTACTGCTGCTTCAGCTGCTTGACTTGTTTTCTCCTTGAAGTTTATGTGCCCCAGTTTTGCCTGCTTCTCCCTGGACATGGTGTGTGTATCTGGAGCTGGAGGAACTGCATTTTTCCCTCTCCACCAGAAATTCCTGGAGTTGTGAAATGTACCCATTTTGGACCAGAACCCACGTGTCCCTGTAATTACTATTATCAATAATGCATTGCAATTTATCATGAGACCTGACAGATGAATCTGCAATTATTTTCTTTATGTATTTCTATCATGCTGTATTATTGGTACAAGAAATATAAAATAGCAATTACTCTTATCTTCCTTATTGGTATTACTGTTTGTTAATAATTAATGATGTAGGCAGCCTATTATTGTTTAGAATCTGAATATATACAGTCTGTGCAATGTATTCTTTTTCAAGATAATATAGAACTTGTAAAACTTCATTGTGGTCATTTTTTTTCTCGCTAGATATGCATGAGGGCAAGAATCATTCTTTGGCATCTCTGAATCATCTCCTTAGTACATACTCAAATTTATGAAAAAAAAAGGCAACACACACAACTTGAAAGGCATATGTGCAATGTCTTTGAAACTATTGAAGGCTCTAATGCATCATGAAGATCTCTAGGGATTTTAAGTTCCACAGAGATATGTAACCATGTTAATTTTTTCATTGGAATGTATTGTTTTCCATATCTTAGCAGTAGAGAGGTAAATATATAAAGACTAAATATTCTTTGAAATATACTAAAAATCTATATTACAGAGCTTTCATTATTTTACATATATTTAAACTTTTTTTTACATTTCAATTTGTAAGTTAAAGCTGTAGTCTCTGAATTTTACAATGAAGTGTGTTACAGTTTTTAAATAAAAATAATTTGGGAGAACAAGAAAAAAATAAGAACTCAGAGTTGAAAAATTTCCTCAGTTTAGCCATTAATCAATCAGATACACAAGTCATAAGATCCATTTTCACATCTGTATTCCTGTAATTAAAATAATCATAACACATCCTAAATTGCTTTTTTATTTTGCAATGAAGAGCTTTCTTAATTTATAGAAAAAAATAAAGTGGCATGTGTTTTTGTTTGAGTACATTTATTTTGACTGTTATAGAAAATATATAAACGTTTTCTAAAAAGTGACAGAATATGGAAAACTAAAAGTTACTTAAAATCATGATAAACATTTATTATGAACATATATGCTAAATAGCACACACGATAAAGATCTACATTTAAGGTGAAATGTCATAGTATGTATTACTACTAGGAACCGATTTTCATGAAAAATGGCACAAATCATAAAAATTCTATAGTGCTAATTTAAAATATCAATGTTTATTTAGAAAATACACAAGAAATTACACAAAGCTTGAAATCCAAAGTACAAAGCAACAAAACATATCTCTTTTATGGTCTGAATTAATAAACATAATCAAAATCATTTTGTTCCATTTTACCATTGAATATGTATCTGAAATAAATACATATAATTTTCATACAATTCTGTAGGAGAAATAAACCTTACTAAACTACTAAATAAGTCAATAACCAGAGCATTAGTAATGTGGGTGTGGAAGTAGAAGAAAGGGATTGGGAAAATATCAAATTGACTGTAATGTGGCAAAGAAAGAAAATATACAAGAACAAGTGTACAAGTACATATATTTGGGAATTTGAAGTTTTAGTTAATTGTTCTTTAGAGTATTCTTTATTTTTCCAACAAAAGACATTTCATTTACTAGCAGAAAATACGGTTTTATGGACCATGTCCTTGAAGGCTTGATTTACTTGCTGGTTCCTGAGTGTGTAAATGAAAGGGGTGAGCATGGGAGCAACAGAGGTGTTGAGAATAGCTACTCCTTTTTTCAGCGATGCCTTTTCTTTAGCAGAGGGATTAGCATACATGAATATACAGCTTCCATAAGAGATGGAAATGACAATCATGTGAGAGGGACAAGTGGAGAAAGCTTTTTATCTGACTAGCAGATGGGATTCTCAAAATGGTCCTGATAATGTACATATAGGACAATATCATTAAGGCTAAAGTAAACAGCAAAGCAACCAAAGAAAAATAAAAACCAATTACATCTAGGAACCAGGTGTCAGAGCATGTTAGTTGTAAGATGGGAAAAAAAGTCACATGCAAAGTAATTGATAACATTGGAATCACAGTAATCCAGCTGGAAGAGAAGCATCAGGGATGAGGGGCCGGAAAATGGTCAGAAACCTTTCCAGCCATGCACATAGCACAAGCAAGTTGCAGACTTTCCTTTTTATGATGGTCATATAATGAAAGGCCTTGCAGATGGCAACATAGCGGTCATAAGACATGGCTGTTAGAATGTAAAATTCAGTAACCCCCATGAAGATAAAGAAAATGAGTTGGGTCACACAGTTGTTATAGGAGATGGTCTTATCTCTGGTAATAATTGTCTACAGAAGTCTAGGAACACATACAGTCATAAATGAGATTTCTAAGAAGGAGAATTTCTGGAGGAAGAAATACAGTGGTGTCCATAGGTGGGAGTCCACCGAGGTGAGGATGATGATATTCAAGGTCCCCATGATGCTTAATACATAAGTGACAAATAAAAAGAGGAAAATAATCACAATCTGAAGGTCAGGATCATCAGAAAGGCCTAAGAGGACAAACTCTGTGATCACTGTGTGGTTGTTCATGTCACTCTTTCTCTCTCTTTTTTTCTTCTTTAAAGATATTTAGGTGAAATAAACAATAAAGGAAAGAGAAGAAAGGTATAATTCATCAAGATAGACATCATCATCATCATCAACACAGTTCTGAAATGTGTATATCATCCATGCCAATTTTATTTATTTTGAATATCTTGCTGGCATTATGTTTTAGTATATTTTGGTAAGTTCTTATTTTTTAGTTCTTTTCATTTAAATCTAGCAGGAGAAGTTAGGAAATCTTTACCCAATAAACCATATCATGGTAAATAAAGTCAATAATACTCTGTCCAATTTATGAAAAATATCATTACATTGTTTGAAACAGTGATAGGAAATGCATATTTCTTTCTTTTAAGTCATGTATTTATTAGGTCATTACTACATCCTCCAAACACAAAGGGATGATCTTAATTCCATTAAAAGATAGTAAAATTTCAAAGATTGAAAAAACAACTCAATATAATTTTCATGGTATAAGAACTCAAGTAATGATTTCCTAATAAATAATATGCTTTATATTTTTAGTACTAAATCTCTTGATTTAATTGGCAAGAAATATGAAAACATTATATGTAATACACAATTACTATAAAATAGTATAAGTAAACTAATTACTTAACAAATAGGGAACATATTCACTCATTTATTGCTTTGTCTTATTCCATTGAAATCTTTATATTCTATGTTTACTACCGATTTCTAGGAATGCATATACATGTGTTTTTACTTTAGAGCTGAGAGAGACAAGAGACATGAAGTATCATCTATTTTTCATTTTGCACTGAAGCACAAATTGGAAATGTGACTACTTGCCTGAGATCTTAGCAACTCTTTCTCACTCGAATTGTAGCCGAGTGCATTCTCCGTCTGAATATCCACCTTTCTCCAGTATTAAACTTTTGGAAAAAATGGTTTATTCCCTTGTAATTCTGTCCCAAATTTATCTTTAATAAGAGGCCACACATCCATGACTATATTCCAGAAATGTATAAAAACAACTTCTCCCATTTGTCCTAGCCTACTCAATGAGTTCCCATCTATTCAAACACTGTTGAGTTATTGTTCTCTAGATTCTGTTTACTAAAGTCCTGATATCTAGCTCCAGATTCTAGATAGTTAAATTCCTGCTGTGAAGGACATAATATAAAATCAACGTGTCTCTGCCAAAAGCTAGCAAAATTCACACTAATCAAATTTGATTTAAATTTTTTCTCTAGTTTATGATGGCTCAAGAGAAAATTTCAAAAAATAAAAATGAAATAGAAACATTCAGAAGATGTGGAAATATATTACACTCCTATTCAGTAATGTAGATCTAGAAGTTCAAGAACTAAAGAACTAAAATTTAAAGA
>JAQZBX010005524.1:0-56131 GCA_029593785.1 Cabassous unicinctus
CCATGTGTAGGGAAAACACAACTGAGTCCAACTCTGTCACACTGGGGAGTGTAAATTCCAAAGTAGGGCCCGCTGGAAGGGTGCCAAACTCCTGAGCTGTCTGCCCTGCCCATAGTGTCTGGATGTCTCTAGAGCCCTCAGGAGCCCCGCTATTTAAGGCAATATTTACTGTGGCAGTCAATGAGATCCTGCTGAGATGTGCATAAGCATAACCTATGGAATGACCTCCGGACTCACTTTGAAATCTCTTAGCCATAAAAACTCAATTGTATTTACCCTTCACCCCTTTTGGTCAAGGTCTTTTTCCAGGTGCACTGCTAGTTGATGGTTGGTAATAATCCCTCGGTGCCAGGGAGGCGGAGTGGGGGGAAGGTAATGCATTTATATGCTGAGTTTGGCTTAGACAGAGGCCACATTTGAGCAGCAAGGAGGCTCTCAGGAGTTAACTCTTAGGCAACATTTAATACTAGGCTAAGTTTCAATTTCAAAAGAAAAGGTTCATAAGTACAGTCATCAATATCAAGGGCCCATCACAATGGTCCATCCTCCTTCACTAGGCACTGCCCCTGTACTTGGGGGATTCTTGCTGTCCCGTTAGAGAATGTGTCAGAGCTCCCTAGGATGGGAATTTGATATTCTTTTGGTTATTGTATGGCTCTCCACCCAATGTGACAATGCCCCATAAACACTTGAACACATTTGTATGCCTTAGTGGTATGCCCCAGGTGAATCTCCTCCCATGCATACCCCATCACTGACACCCCACACCAATGATCCTTCCCTGCCACAGTTGTGACCCTTTTGTGATCCAAAACTTCTTCAAAAATGAAACCAACAAAATAACCAAAACAATTAATAAGAAGATGAAATAATAATGATAGTTTTAAAAATAACAAAATACAAAAAAATTGAAAAAATTTGAAATTATAAAAAAATATTTTTTTTGACATTGTGTCTTTCATAACTGTAAGATTAGTTGTCTTGTAAATAGTGACATTTTCTACTGTATATTCCCCCAGTATCTTATTTTTTTCATTTTATCTTCAAAGAAACTTTAGGTTACAGAAAAATCACCTACAGAATATAGGGGATTCCCATATACCCAACATCTTCCCCCTTTTCCCCTCTCCCCTGCCAATACATTTTCACATCAGTTCAAAGGTAAAAATTAAGGCCAGAATGGCTGAGTTCTATCCTTTCAAAGAAAGGCTGCTTCCCCACCAAAAGACAAATCCTTCATTGCAGTATATTTGAAAAATTAATGTTGCTTAAATTTAGGGGGCTGAAAAAAAACAGCGAAATTTCAGATATTTCTTTGGGCCTGTGAGTTAACCAAACAGATGGTAGTGATTTGGAAAAGGGCCATTGCTTTTGCCCTGGGTATGGGTCTGGTTCAGACTGAAGTACCCAAAGCACTGTTGGTGCAGTGGCTGAGCTGGCAACGTTTGTTCTGATGCTCTGTAGATTGCCTTCCTGCTTGTGTGTGCATTTTTGATGACAGATCATTCAGGAAATATGAATGTTTTCCTAGGAGGTTTTGCTTTGTCACTCGGCCTTCTTTTCTGGGCCTCCAGTGGGGCTGCCCTTTCCCTTTCTTTGAAGCCATTGTCTTCTTGACATGAAAAATATACTCAGGTAAGTTTATGGCTAATTATCTCTAAGGGGAAGGAGAAATAAGACCAACACAAGGCTGAAATATGGAGCAATTAACTCTGTAGATTCTAAGAAGGCATAAGACACTCTTTGAAACTTAAAATATAATTATATATATATTTAAAGAATAGTTCTCTTCCTAAATAGAATTGACTTGAAATGTCAAATTTCCACAAAAGCCAGCTCCCCTCCCCACTCCTCTTCCCCTCCTTCACCAGATAGCTCACTTCTCTTTATTTTCTCTGATGGTGGTGATGGGGTGGCAATAGTTAAGTGCACTAGGCTCTGCCTCTAACTCACTGTGTGACCTTGGATAAGTCACACAGCATCTCTGGGCATTAGTTTCTGTAAGATTTCTGTTCTAGTTTGCTAAGCAACTCAAAGTAGATATTTCAATGCAATGAAATGCATTGGCTTTTACAATGGGAATTGATTAGCTCACAAGGTTACAGTTCTGAGGCTGTGAAAATGTCCAAATCAAGGCATCATCAAGACGATACCTTTTTCCTGAAGACCGGCTACCATGGCGATCCTGGACTCCTCTGTCACATGGCAAGGCACACAGTGGCATTTGCTGGACTCTCCCTTCTCTTCAGAGTTTCCTTGCTTCCAGCTTCTGACTTCCATGGCTTTCTCTCTCTTTGTCTGAATTTCATTCTCTTATAAAGTACTCCAGTAAGAGGATTAAGACCCACCCTGAATGAGGTCACATCTTAAGTTAAGATCCTACTCGCCAAAAGATCATACTTAAAATGGGTCCACACTCACAGGAATGGACTAACTTTAAGAACATACTTTTCTGGGGTACATACAGCTTCAAACCACCACAATTTCCATACCCCACCAATTTTTAGTTGCTTAAAATAATTATTTATTATTATCATTCCATGGGTTGACTGGGCTCAGATGGGAGAGTCTTGCTTGGGATCTCACATGTGGTTGTGTCTGAAGGCTTGCCCGGGCTGGATGTCAAAGAGGGCTCACTCTCATGGCTGGCAGTTTATGCTGACTGTTATCTGGGATCACAGCTGGGCCTGTCAACGGGGACACCTTTATGTGGCTTCTCCATGTGGCCAGGACTTCTCACAGTCTGGTGCCTGGGTTCTGAGAGGGAGTACCCCAAAGAGTGAGTGTTCCAAGAGATTCGAGTGGCAGCTGTAAGTCTTCTTATAACTCTGACTTGGAAGTATCAGGTGCTGCTTTTGCAACATTATAAGATTTCTTTTGATGCTAACATTTTATGATTTCATGTCCTGGATCCTCTGTCCTCTGCTACTGAATCAGATACAAGTTTATAAAGCTGAGCAGAGAGCCAGCTGGGTCTGGACACAGAGAGTGAGCTGTGTCTCATGCTAAAGACAAGGACAAATGATGGATGCATCATTCTAATTATCTGGGAAGGGGGCTCAGGGATGCGTGGAAGTTATCATCTACCAGTGCCTGCTGTGTTCTGGCTGTGCCCACCCCTGGGCTTCTGAAACTCTACCCCCTCGCTCCACCCTGACGCATCCCCCCGCCAACACAATTCTGATGGTAGACATGTGTTAAGCATATGAGGGTGAGAAAGAGAAGACACGGTTCCTGCTTTTTATCTAGATGAGAAGATAAGCCAGGGGGAGATAAAAAGATTGCTATGCGTGGCAGAGTGTTCAATGCCAAGTGGGTGTCAGAGTCAGAGCGTGCTAAAGGCATTTGGGAGAGGGAGAGATGGGCAAGGGAAATCTCCCTGGGGGAGGTGAGAATCTTGAAGGATGAGTAGGAATTGTCCAGGGAAGAAGTGGAAAGGGTATCTTGGGAAGAGGGGCCCACATGAGCAAAAACATGGAGAATGTATGGCACGGAACAACCCACTTACTGTGACTGGAGTGTGGAGGGAGGGGTGGGAGGTAGGAGGAGCTAGGGCAGGAGAGGCATGCAGGGTCCAGGGTCTTGGAAGATGGGCACCGATATCCCCATTTTTCTGGACAAGGACACAGAAGCTCAGGAAGGTAAAGGGACGTAGCTAAATTCACAGAGCTTGTAACTGACCAAAGTCAGGATTTGAGCCCAGGGTTCTGACCTCTCAGTCCATCCCCCTTCCACCAAAGTCAGCAGTCACATAACTTCAGTTGCTGCCACTGGGTTTCCCAGCTCCCTCCCCTGTTTCCCTGAGGCTCCTGGCAGGCTAAGGGTGGTTGCTTTTCTGCACCATTTATTGTAATGACTTCAATTAAACCATCTTGTGCTGGATCAGTGAGCAGCTCTAGGGAATCTATGAGCAGGGCTGGCTACCAGGGAAGCAGAGTCTCCTCCCCTTGTCCCTGCCAATCCCAGGGCTGGGCTTCTGTTCCCATGCCTGGGGAGCGCTCAAGAGAGAAAAATGGGGGTCAGGAGGCAGGCAGCAGGTCACAAAGGGACAAGGAAGCAAGTGTCTCTTACCTTCCACACAGAGGGTAGACGGCCAGCCCTCAAGTAGTCATCCTCCCTGGCACTGCCCACTGCTGCCCTTGCGCTGTTGCCTTCCTCTGGTTAATTTGGATCTGTGGCTGCAGCTCTGGGATGATGGGCTACCCCGACCTGGCTGCCTTCAGCACAGGCCCAGTATGCAATGAACCTTGGCCCCAAGCAAGAGGGGCTAATGGCCCTGTCCTACCTTACTACATGTCTGTTTCCTGCTGGGGCCCTGAAACAAGGCCCCTTCCAACTCTGAAATCTTACAAGTTTGCAAGAGGGCAGAGACAAGAACGGGCAGACTCCCAGAGCCCCGTGGTTGAGTTATCCTGTTCCAGAGAGAGTCCAGGCTGAGGGTTCCCAGCTCCTCAGCAACTTTTCCTTCCCTTCCTACCATCCCCAACTTACCACTGCCCTAGCTCAGAACCCTATTTCTTTTCTGTTTGCTTGTTTGCTTGTTTTGTTAGCCCACCTTTATTGACATAGAACCTAGGCACAATAAGCGACATCCTTTAAAGTGTACAATTTGGTGAGTTGCCCTCCTTTCTAACCTCTTTCTAATTGGTCTCACCCCTGCCAACTCTCTCTCTTCAGATCTGATCATGTCACTCTCTCCCGCTAGCTCTCCTTTGCCTTGAGGTCAGAGCCCACATGCTGTAGAGTAACATATGAGGCCTGCAGGAGCTGGATGGAAATGCTCCATCCTTAGTGTTGGGGATTGACTCATGTCTTCCACAAAAGGCATGTTCAGGTCCCACCCCCTGGTCCTGTGGTGTGAGCCCATTTGTACATAGGACCTTTGAAGATGTCATTAGTGAAGGTGTGCCCAGACTGCAGGAGGGTGGGCCTTCATCCAACATGGCCCCAGTGCTTAGAAACAAAGGAAATTGGACACGGAAAGAGAAGCCACGGAGAGCAACCAAAAGCCAGAAGTCAACAGAACCGGAGGAGAAAGGAGAAGACACTTCCATGTACATTGCTTGTGATAGAAAAGCCAAGGATCCCCAAAGATTGCTGGCCAGCCAAAAGATACGAATGTCCATCCTTTCAACAAAGATTTAACAAGTGCCTACTAGATGCCAAGAATTCTTCCAGCATTGGGGCTAAGGGACTGCACAAGACAGGTGCACTAGTTAATCAGGCTATTGTCTCTCAGCCCCAAATTCACCCTTTTACACTCTGCTTTGGGATGCTTAGATTAGGATGCTACAAACCACGTTTTTCTTTTGTCATGGGTCTTCCTGTGTCTGCCAGTAGTGGTGCTGAGAGGGGGAGCAAAAGGCAGGAAGAGGAAGTAGGGATGCACTCCCTCCTTTTTTGCTTACTGGCCACTGTGAGTGTTACACCAGCGATGGCGCTTCTCCCCAGCAGCAGCGGCTGGTTTCCAGCCTTTAGCTTCTTTCATCATGCCCAGAGCCAGCCTCTTCCCGCCTCCTCAGAGGTGAGCAGCAACTGGGCAGTGCCCCCTCCAAGGTCTGGGTCCGGGCTCTGCGGGTTCCTCCACCTCCCAGCGCGATTCTGACGACCCCTTTGTTTCCTGTGGTTATTACTTCCGTCTTACTTCAGTGTTCCCTTTTTGATTTTTCATTCCCTCTAGTTTGTTTTAAACTGATTCCTTTTATTACTTGACCTCTGTTGAAATATCTAGTGCAATTTCTGTTTTTTTGACTGAACTTGGGGTCTTGTGGACCTCAAATTACAGTTGAGGGAGACATACAAAAAAACAATACAAAAAGAAAGTATCAGGGAGTAAAAAGTGTTATGATGAAAAATAAAACAGGTTAATGAAGACAGCCTGGGCTACTTTAGATTGGGTAGTCAGGGAAGGCCGATCTGAGAAGGTGACATTTAAGCTGAGAAAGAAACTTGTTTTCAACCTTGCAAAGAGCTGGAAAAGAATGTTCCAGAAAAAGGGATCAGCCAGTGCAAAGGCCTTATGGAGGGAAGAGGATGGTGATGTTCAAGGATCAGAAAGAATGGGGACTGGATGCTGCGGAGCCAGGGAGGGGGTGCTGCAGGGGGTGAGGTCCGAGAGGAAGGGGGGACTACCTCAGGTAGGCCTCCTGAGTATGAGACAGACTTTGTTAAAAAAAATTCCTTTGGAGGGCTTTAAAGCATGGGGTGTGACAAGATCTGACTTACATTTTACAAGGATCTCTCTGGCTGCTGAAGGAGGAACAGTCAGTAGGGGTGCAAGAGCAGAGGCTGCGGGAGCTGAAGAAAGGTGCCTTTCAAGAAAGAGGAAACTGGAGCCCCAAGAGCTTAAGACTTGACCTGAACCACTCTGTTCTGGAATTCTGGTTCCCAGATGAGTGCTCCTATGTGGCTACCCACTCCCTGCGTGAAGCATAACTGACTGAGCTCCAGGAGAGGCTTCTCGGCCTAGTCTGGGATGAGGATGCAGGCCCTGGGGCAGACAAACACATGCCCTTGGCAATGTTCCTGCTTTATGCGAAGTCCTTTGGTGCCCAAGTCATGGTTTATCCAGGTTGCCGCATCCTAGTCGGTCACAAGAAGTGAAGAAGCCTAGAAGGAAAACAGCAAACCTCTGGAGTTTTCTGCAGATGTTGGTGTGAATGCATAAGGCCTAAAGGTAATTATATTTTTCTCCTTTCCTCTTCTTTAAAACTTGAATCTGACTACTTTTCTCCAGGGCCTCTAGGAAGCACACCTTCAGGAAGCACCATTTAATTCTATATATTCCAAAGGACTCTATTTGCATAGATTATAATGTAAATGATGCCCCTTGGAGTTGTGCAGCAGGTTCTGCTTCTTTCCATCTCTACTCCTGCCACCTTAGTCCAAGCCACCATCCTGTGTCTCACCTGGATGACTGCGGCTAAGACCCAGGCCTTATGCAAGCTAAGACCCAGGCCAGGAGAGTTTGCCAGATAGAATGAAGGATAAGGTGGAGTCTGAGGTTTACCTTGAACAGGCAGTAGGGGCATTCCGGGGTGGAAGGAGTCTCTCTATAAGCAGTGGTGGCAGGGGAGTGGACGTAGCTCAAGTGGTTGAGTGTCTGCTTCCCATGTACAAGGTCCCAGGTTCAATTCCTGGTACCTCCTAAAAATAAAACAATTTAAAAAATCTAAATTTATAAGCAGTGGTGGAATAAGAGGGCAGTATTTTCATACGCTTTGGGCATCAGGTCTTTGCTTTATTGAAAGACCCCTCCCTCCTGTGAATAATACAATCTGGCACTTGGGGGGAGGGTTTACATGGCTGGACGGGTCCCCCGGGGTGCTACCAGGGTGATTTCAGCAGTTGGCTGAACGATTTTTCTTCACAACTTGGAAAAAGAGCATGATGGAAGATGCTAGGATGAAGCTGAGGAGCGTGAGAGACCTCCCACGTGTGAGCTTCCGGAGGTCCCTGAGCCCCAGAAGGCCTTCTAAACTAGCACCATATTCTGATTGGCTGTCTCTGCCTGCCTCAGTTTTTTCGTCTCATGATTGGCCAGGTTTTTCCACCCCTAGTCAACTCCTGGTTCCAACTGGCTGGCTCGTCCCACCTGTCTCAGTGCCTCCAGGGATTGACCGAGTTCTGAAAAGGCAGGCCGGCTTGCATCTTGCCACCATCAGATTCTTCCTCATTAAACAAATGAATCACAATCCTAATTAATTTGAGCAACAGAATTTATGTAACTACTCCCAGCAGGATGTCTGCTCTCAGTCAGCAGTGAGATTAATTTCTCTCTCTGGGAAATTCCAGCCGTGCTGGTCAATAAACCTTAATGATGACTGAAATCTCCCATCTGTCTCTGCTCAGGGCAGGTAACCCCTGCTAACCAGACACCCAGTTGGCTTGATGCAGTACCCCAGACAACAGGAAGGACACGGATCTCCCAGACTAGATGTCTTCTGAGCCATGTAGAGCACATAGTAGGTGTTCAATTAAGGACCAGGACTACCCATTCTAGAGATGTTCTGAACCACTTAAAGCCCACAGGAGGTATTTGATTTCTATTTGTGGAATGAAGAAAAGGGACTATGTGTGGCTCAGATGCTTATAAAACTGTCTCATGATCCTGAATTGCAACCAAGCCCCTCGGCTCCTTCCATACTTTACTCCCACTACTTCCCATGACCATACTCGACCCAGATTTTTATTTATTTTATACCATTTTGAACTTTCTGGACCGTGAGACTCGGCTCTTGATGTTTGCTGCCCTTGAACTGTCCCAGCCCTCTCTCTTCAAGATAGACCCCACACCAGCTGCATGGGAGGGGAAGGGAGCTAAGCGGAAAGTAGTCTGGAATTAATTCTAATTCAGGCTCTGCCACTTACTCATTGTACTTCACCTCTCTGCTCTTAACCTTTTCCTCCTATGTAAATAAGGATTGTTATACCACATGAAGTTGTTGGGAAGACTAAATAAGAAAACATGGCAAAAATGTATCACACAGTGCCAGACTCATTTAGTCAGTGACAGTGTTTTAGGCAATAGGGTGCTAAAGACAGACAAGATTCCTGTTCCCTAAAAATTTAACTTCTAAGAGACAATAGGCAAGCAAGCAAACACGACTTCAGTTAGGGTTAGAAAACTGTTATGGGAAGTGACTGAAGGGAGTAAGGAACTCTTTGACGATGTGGCACCTGACATGATACTGGAATGATAAGAAACTAATCACTCACATGAAGATCTGGGGGAATGGCATTCCAGAAAGAAGGAAAAGCAATTGCCAACGCCCTGAGATATGTGATTAATTTGCACCATTAATGTGAGGATTCTTCTGTCTTTTACAGCTGAATGCTCAGTAGGCTTGAATAATTTGCCCCATCACCCAAGGCTGAGCTAGGGTCAGGATTTGAATCCGGGTCTTTCACCCTTATATGTGGAGTGCTTGTTATGCTAACACCGAGAAGGGATGAGAAAGGAAAAGTGAGTGGAGATGAGGTGAAGGTGGAACAGATTGCCTTGTCTTCTGTGAGATCTAAATCTGCCTATCTCTTCCTGACAAGTTGCAAGGCAGGACTGTGGGGTCCTGGCTCCTACTGAGGCTTTCTACCTCCAACAGCTCTAGTTGTCATGTCAGGGACCATCAGCCCAAACAGCTCCTCCCTGGGTCAGTTTCAATTGCCTTTTCATTTACAGCAGGGAAGATACAAATTCACTGCAGCAAATAAAAATACATATTCACTGCAGAAAACAAAAAAAAATGTGTAACAAAAATCAACCGTAATTTCAATCTCTGATGAAATTTTTGGTTTATCTTTCTGGCACGATCCTATTCACATAGTTACTTTACATGATTATAAACACACTGTACATGCAGTTTTGGAATATGCTTTTTTCCTCCTGTCATGGGAAGAAAACTCTTCAAATGCATTTTTTTAAAAGTTCACGGGTTTTATATATTTATTTATTTATTCCTGGTTTTTTTTTTTGAGGTTCTGGGGCCGGGGATTAAATCTGGGACCTTGTATGTGGAAAGCTAGTGCTCAACCACTGAGCCACATAGGCTCCTGAGTTTTTTTTTTTTTTTAAGAGGCACCGGGAACTGAACCCGGTACCTCCCATGTGGGAAGCAGGAGCTCAACTGCTTGACCTGTCTGCTCCTTCAAATACATTTTCACAGCTATATAATAGTTGGCTATATGGATTGACCCAAATTTAACTATTGTAGGACTGTGAATATAAATGACAAAGAAACTTCATGCACGTAAACCTTTGGTACATTGTGTCTTAATAGAGTAAGGGGAATGCCCCCCACTTGAGAGCTGTGTCCTGAGCCCAGGGAAATCGTTCTCGTCTCAGGTGGGTGGGAGCAGAGGCATCTGTGTCCACCAAAACCCTGGCGCATGAGTGTGTAGCCTTGTTCATTGTTTTTTCCCTCTGAACTTTCTTTCTCAGCCTCTCCCTATTTTTTCAGTACCAGAAATGGTATAATGGGGAAAGATAGGAAAGGAGGAGAAAGAAGGGGGAACAAGGTTTAATTTTACATTTTGAAAGAATAAAGACACAGTACTTAGGACATATATTTTTATTAAATAATAAACTGGCAGAAGGTGAGGCAATCAGGGTCAGGGCCTGGCCTCAGTACACCAGTGTCTAAGGTGACCATGTTTGGCTTCCTTTAGAGTCTGCCAAGGGGACAGACATGGAAGGCAGGAGTCGGTGGTTCTCTAATCCTTGGGGAGTGGGGGTGGGGGTGGGGGGGCACGACTGGGTTAGTGTGGGGGTGCATCCGTAATAGGCCTGGAGAACAAACCTGGTTCCCAGGGGATGACTGAGAGCATTTGAGGACCTGGGGAGGGGCGGCATTCACTCCTGCTAGGCCAGAGAGAGTGGGTCTGCCTCCTGTGATGGGTGCTCGGGTGAAGACTCCTTCTTCTCATTACCACCATCACCACATCTTTCCCAGATTCCCGTTTGGCCTGGGAAAACAAAACAAAACCCAAACCAGAAAGACACAGGAAAAAAGATACTGAGAAGAACAGAGTGAAAGAGACAGAGGAGAAAAATGAGACGGGGGAAAAGGTTGGAGGAGGTGAGAAGATGGTTTGAGAAGCAGAAATTTTTTGGTAGAAGCTTAAGTAGCAAGACATATTTTGGGTCTGGAAAAACTTATTACATGTTGGTTGCAGCCAAACTCTAACTCATAGAGGTCACCTGTTAAGTACTCAGATATCCAAGGGTCAGAGAACATGGCGTTTCCCAACGGCACTCACTACTGGCAACGGTACCTGTGAATGGATTTGGTGCCCTCTTGCTGAAGAGTGATTTCTCCGACTCTCTGGGAGCTGATTTCTTCTTAGTGGAGGAGACAATGGAGAGCCAGTGACAGGGACAAGCTCTTCCTGAGGATGTCTTAAGGCTCCTGGAATTTGTCGGAGCTGAAAAGCAGAAATTGGAGGATAAAGCCAGGAGGTGGTTGGAAAGGGCTGGGGAGAAGGAGATGGGGAAAAGAGGAGAGAGGAGGAGAGCTGGATAGAGGAGGAAAATCCCACTCTCCTTACACTCACCTCTTGCTGCCAATTATTCTGTCTTCCCTCCAGGCTGCAGGAAACGGCACTCTGATATCCACTGGAAATGCCCACAGATCATTGTCAGCTTCTGCAGCATATGAATGGGGTCGGGGAAGGAAGGTAGTGTTGGCTGAGAGAATGCAAAAGGTTGCAGAATGTAGGGTGCACACTCTTACTATGGGAACAGAGTCCTGTTCAGCCTGGTAAGAAAAAAACAAACTTTTCAACGGACGTTTTGTCAGAAAACTACAGAAAAGAAACAAAACAACCTAAAAATGGGGCTGGAGTGGATTCTGCAACCTCTAGCTTTGTTTTTGTTTCTGGCCCCTTAACACTGAGCAGGCACTGGACCAAAATGCTTCGTCTTTTGAGTCCTTTCTGGTAAGGAACTTTTTTCCTTGGGTGGGCCTGGAAGTTCTCCCATAGGCTAGAGGACACCCCTCCATCAGTCCTCTTGAGCATCTCTTCAGCTCTGGATCCTGGAAGTGCTTCTCTACTTCTGACCCATTCCATTCTCTTATAGCCACAATTAAGCAGCCTCTGGTTACCTTGGTTCCTCCCTTTGGTGAGGGAGGGTGTCTTCCAAAATATCAAGAGAAAAGGGGCTTGCGAGTCGATGGGAAATCAACCCCTTTCTTATAAAAACAACCGAGCCCCAGAATGAGGAACACACTCGTGCGGCACCACAAGGTGAGGAAATGGTAGGGGTGGGGCAGACTGCAGCCAGAACAGTCTCCCTCATACTGATATTATTAATAAAACCCAACATTTGGTTGGTTCTAAGACTTTTTCTCACCCGTCCCCCCTCCCAACGGTCCTAACCTTGTGTGGGCTTCAGCTGACTCAACTGTCCCTTCCTCTCGGCCACCCGCCCATAGCGCACCAGACCCAGGGTGAAAGCAACAAGTGCGGCCAGCAGGCGCCGCCACGGTCTCAAATAGCCTGGAACGTAGTGACTCGCCCACCAACGTCTCTTTCCTGCGAGGGAGGGATGCTGGTCATTGGTCCAGCAGAAGTGATTGACAGGTAAGTAGTTCAATGAATGGTGAGTCTTGGAAGAGTGGCGGTTAGCGAGCCCAGGCAGTTCTCTTCTCGCGAGATCCCAGAATAACGGTTTTTGCCATGTGGGCTCCGTCAGTTTTCATGCTTAAAATTTGTTGTCTGCTCAGTAAAGTATGAAAGGAATTTTTTTCCCCCAAAGAAGAAACACATTTGGAAGCCGAAAAGTACAAATGAAGGGCTCCAAGAAAATATCGGACTCTTAATAGAATCCATCATTTAATAAAGAGGGACTTGATTTGTTTTCAAAAAAATGGGCAGGAGTAAGGAAAGGTGGGGGATGTGGGACGAGGATTTAGGTAACTCTCAGAGGCTGGAGTTTAAGATATTTATTGCAGGTTTTGTAGGCTGCATGAAATGCTGGAGTCATCCCTGGAGCCTGGATAGGTTCTGGGGCCTGAATGAAATGATGGGGTCGCTGCTGGGGACTCTAAACGCCCAAGGCGTAAGGACCAGGCTGTCAGGCAGGTGGGGACAGGGATTGTTGTGTTCTTCCCCCGTGGAAATGGTCTCTGCAAAGGTCTCTAAAGAGCTGGCTTGGGTGACGAAAGGGGAGACCTGGCCTATAATATGATACCTTAAAGTAAGTGGGGTGGTTGGAGTGTGGAGATGGAGTGGCCCATCTTTGAAGTGTACAGCCACAGAAGATGTGACCTCTGGAAGAAAGGCAGTGGATTGCCACATAACATTTTAGAAGATGGAGTAAGAGGTGAAGAGAGATGAGATAGGGAGTTAAGAGATGAAAAGTATGACAAAAGAGTGTTATAATAGGGTCTTAGAGCTGGAGCCCCAGAAAAGGTGGGCAAATACATGCTTGGCACATATTTGTCACTCAGTAAGTGCTAGCTATTATTATTATTGCTCCTCTTAGAGGGATAGGTGGACTGCTTGGGTCTAGTAATTCAAGTGGGATAGGAAGTGGAGAAAAGTAAGAGAGAAAGCCAGGAAGACTGGCCATTCCAGCTTCCTTCTTGGTCTCTCTCTGCAATTATGAGAATTACAGAAGCCATCCCTTCATTGTGGAATGAGAGGAGAGACTTGAATGCAAGAGAGGATGTTAGTATATGCTGGAGCTGGTAGTCCAAAGGACGTGAAGTAGGAATGAGGAGAGACTTTATCTTAAATGGAGGCTGTTAGAAGTGAAGTGAGAGGGGGAGGTACAAGTGGGAAGGAGACTGGTATATGGTATGAACAGGGACTAAGTGAGCTATGTCATTTTATGCATAACAGTTGTGGTTGCTAGAGTGGGATTGTGGGGAGGAGTTCACCTAGTTGCCTCTCCTGAGAAAAGGGACTGGTGATAAAATTCAAGGCACCATTGGAAATTCCCTTCAATCATTGTCACAAGTGTCAACTTACGCAGGGACTACTGGTCTTTGATGGCCAAGAAAGAAGGAGATTCTCCCAAGAGGACTGAGACAAGGAAACCGTTTTCTATTTTACAGGGAGATTGCATATTAATGGAGGCTCCTGAAGATTCGAGAGAGTGCATAGTGCAGTTCATAATGGCTCTGAACAGAGAAAACGAAACTCCCCATATCATACTCCATTTCCTTAGACCTTTCCTGCCCTCACTAGTTTCTGTGTTCTCCTTTATCAAATCAGTGAATCAGGGGTATTTGCTGGGAGAGGGTAAGTGTTGCAGAGTGGACAGCTCTGAGGCAACTAAGGGAAGGTGATGTTATTGAAGGAAGAGTGAAGAATGCTTTCAGGTACCCAAATTATAACTGATATGGATCTGTGAGGGGTAAGGAACCAATAAGCTGTTTTTCAGCAATGACTAAAATACAAAGCCACCTGGACTAGCCCACCTAGGTTCAAAGGGCTATGTCCATGGCATTTTGGGGGAAAAAAAAGGGAAGATAAAGTAGGCCAGAGAGAGACTAGAGGAGGTACAGAGAAGAAGACAGAGACAAGATAGAGACCAGTGTCAAAAGGAACTGAGGCCAGACCGAGAACTAAGAGAGACTGAGCCCTTGAACGAGCTAGATAACTCAGTAGCCAAGTCTTCAAAGTCTTTTCTATTTCCATTTCCACTGAATATGGTTCTAATAATTTACAAAGAAAATTTAGAGTTCTCAGAACCTTCCAAGTTTCCAGAAAGCATTGCATTTACTAACTTATGCCCATTTTGCCTAAACCCTTCAGAATCTGACTTGCTGACAGGCCACTCCTCAGCTTACTGGTGAGCTTACTCATGGGGTTCAGATCTGGATGGGACAAATGAGATAGGCCATGGAGTGCTTGTGAGAGTCCACTGCTAGGATGTCAGCTTCTGAAGCTGCTCTCATTTTTCACCTAGACCCAGCCATTGGATAGGAGTGGAATGAGTCACTTAGGAACGGCCACGTTAGCAGTCTGGGATGTGGCAAAACAGTGGCATCACTATAGGGGCTGTTGATCCTGAAATGGAGGGGGAGCCTGATGGAGCACTGTAGTGGTGGGGGGTAAGCATTAGACTGGCCCTCAGTGTAAGCTGGCTTCTGATGATCTTGGATGGTTTGCCCATGGTGAGTGACTAGAAATGCTTCTGATCAGCTCAGCAGGGGTTGAGGCAGGAGACTGAGGTGAGAAAGACAAATGTGATAGAGAATATATAGAGAGATGGAATCCCATCAAGGTGATTTTTCTTCACGTCATCCAAGGATGTTTCTTTCTGTTCCTATTTCTCCTGAGATGGTTCTAATAAAACACCACAGATGTTTAGAATGTGCCCATGGTTTTCTGGAGTTTCAGAAAATGGCCATCATCCCCTATAGTACTTACTTCTGCTAAGCCCTCTTAATTGGTAGGAAGTACTTACAAGATGGAAACTGGTTTTTCAGTGTGTGAGGGTGGATGGCTTTCCTGTGTGGTGTCCTTGTCTTGGTGACATCATGAAATGGGAACTGTCAAGGAGGGATGGGGATGACTGGTAGACCAGGAGCTAATTATCCCCCTGATCTCATGATCTTTACCCAAGTTCTTCCCTCCTGCCAGTGGGAAGTGGTGGTGGGATTTGATAGTCAGAGGAGATTTCAAGATGCTGAGTATGGATGCAGGTGGACAGAGAAGACTTATTCTGAAGGGAGAAACACAGCCTGTGGCAGGAGGGCTGGTCGTCACCTGCGTCACTTCCCTCTGTATGCCCCGCTGAGGCCATGTTCAACAGCTGGCCTAACTGTGAGACTTAACTTTCCACCCTTCTCAGCTTCCTTGGCCTGCCATCTGTTTTGTGCTTTACCATAAGAGAGGAGTGGGGAGCAAAGGAGAGGAATGGGGACAGACTGAGCCAAGGTGCTATCAATACTGAGATGAAAAGACAGATACACTGAAACAGTAACATTGCCTCTCTCTCTCTCTTCTGCTGCTTTTCATCATAAGTGATCATGCTTATTAACCTCCTTAACTGAGAATTTAGAGCACTCTGCTCCAACTGTAGTACTCCCTGAACCAAACTTGCTAAACTGGCATTCGGTGCCTCTACTTGCTAAAAATGGGTTCCTTAGCCTGTGAGGAGTTGAAAGGACATAGGTTTGCATTGGTTTCCAGGCAACGAAGAGCACTTCTGGGAGTGACAGCTATCTCCTTTCCCTTCCACATGGGCAGATACAGGGAAAAGAGGATGGGGGAGGAAATGTGGGGCAGGAAGGAGTTAGGAGTCTGTATATCCTAAACCTGCTGAATAGTCTGATTGGGAAAGGGGAAAGAAGAATGTCTAGGGAGCTGGACAGGGCTAGATGGAAGAGGTGATGAAAATCAAAAGGGAATGATCTGAGGTAAGGTTGAAAGGTTGTCTTGGCGTTACCCTGCTCCTTGGGTAATTATGTATTATGAAATCATCGTCTGCTCCGTAGACCACAGAAATAGGAATGGGATTCCTGGCTCCCCATCCAGTTCCTCCTGAATTCTTCTATTGATGGCATAATTGGAACTTGATGCTTTTAGGATTCAGGAGTGATGTTTTGGGTGAACTGTTTTTCCTGTTTGAGGGAGGAACACCATCTAATGTATTAGAAGATTCAAAGGGACTAGAAACTCCCTGTCCTTGGAAGATGTTTTCTTACTGTTGCCCTTCCCTGCCCCCAACTCCCCTCTCTTCCTCCAAGGCCCCCAATATGAGAAGCATAGGTCAGGCAGGAGGGAGGAGGGAGAACTCTGCGTTGCAAAGTTGGTTGCGGATCACAGCACTGCCACAGGAGTACACATATCCCTTTTCACCACAGCAACCATGACAAGACTGGAATTTTTCAAAAGGAACTTTCACAGAGAAGCAAAAGATTAAAAGAATATCAAATAAGAAAATGTGAAAGATAGGAGTCAAGAGAGCTTTTGCCTCATAACCGGCTGTGATCTTAAGCTTTGCTATTTGCTGTTTGGCACTATTGGATTCCAAACCTGCCCTTGACTTGGTCTCGTGGAAAATGGATTTGCTCCAGACCCTGGGGTTGTCTCCTCCACTTGAGTGTCTCTTTTGCCCTCCTTGGGTGAGACAGGCCTTTCTCAATCTGCCCATGAAGCTCATCTTTAGAGGTGTCACTTCCTGTCTCTCTCCTCCTCTGGGTGGCCCCTCTGTTTTGGGGTCCTGTGCTCTCGCTTAGATTTCTTCTCCTGGTCAACGAGCGGGGGCTCAACTCCCTCTTATCCTTTAGTTCTAACCTGTGTAGGGACCTTTTGGGGATGGGGTAGGAGTTAAGCTGTAACTAACAGGCAGAACAGTGACCATCCGGTAATTAGCAAAGGAAAGAAAACGCTGTCCAAGGCTCAGGTTTTCATCTCTGCTCCCTTTTCTGAGGACTCCCGAGAGCCTCCCTCATTCCCTTTTCTGAGGTTACAGAACCCAGTCTCACAGTTTTACAAAACACTGAAAGCACATGTGCTCCGAAAGGAATTTTTCTCAAAAGGAAGAGCAGCATCACTTCCTCACAGAGAAGGCAGCTCTGGACCCTAATAACACAAACTAAATCTCAAAGAAAATATGAGCATAGTCAATATTGAACCTAAAAGTGTACTTTATTTATGTTAATATTATATCAAAACAAAAGAATGCATTTATGCAAATGCTAAAATGGTAGGCAGTCAGGTGGGAGAAGGGTGTGGGCAGGGCAGGGGTTGCCTTTAGCAAGTTCTGGAGTCTAGTGGTCCATTCGGGTGAGTTGGCAAGTTTATGGGTACATGGCCTTGGCCCCGGGTGTTCTGCCAGGGCAATAGTTGAGGGATCTGGGTAGCAGAGCCCAAGTTCTGAGTGACTCCAGGATGACTAAAATCCTCTGTGGCTGAGGTGACTGATGAGGGTCAGGCAACCTGAGGGATGTTTCAGTGAAAGGCTGAGGCCTGGGCCTCAGTTGACTTCCTTGGTGTGGGAGAATGTGCTTCAAAGGAAACTTCCTGAGAAGAGAGAGGATTAGGCTGGAGAATGGCCTATCTCTTGAGGAGGCCCCTGAAGCAGACTGTGAGTGTCCTGGCTGGTGGCAAGAGTCCCTGCCCCACTGAAGGCCCACAAATTGGTCCCATCCTTATGGCAATGTGGTACAGCAACCTCTAGGCCAAGACAGTTTCTTGTTAGGTCACCAGTCTTGATGGAAAGATAGCTGTAAATAGTGGTTTGGGCTAATTTACTAAAGAAATGCATTATGTTCCTAGATATGAGGTACCTTTTTAGGAAGGATGGGAGAGTAAGAGGCCTTATGTCTCTGTTAACCATGGAATGCTTGAGGAAGTGGACACTTTCTGCTTCTCATCCTCTCACTTTCTCTGGTTCTCAAGAATTTCCAACTCTTCCCTCCTGTCCACTGGTTCTTCCCTGATCATGAGGTGGTATGAGGTTGAGTGACCAACAAGGGGAGAGAGTGAGGAAAGAGACAGCTTCATTGAGGGAGATTAGAAGAAAGCGTCAAGTCCAGAAAGTTGAATGAAACCACTAAGAATACAGCCACGTCGGCAGACTAGATAATACGAGGCAGGCTGGCGTGCAGGAAGGAGGGCAGGGTGGTGTTGGTCCTCAGCAGGCTGGAGTCTAAGGTGCCTATGTTTGGCTGCTGTGGTAGACCTGATGGACCTCTTGAGTTTGTCAGGAAAGCATCGGAAGAGTCAGTGCACTAAGGCCCACCAGTGAAGGCCTTCTGGTGAGGCTCTCTGAGTGACGTGGCTGGTCTTCCAGTGGCTGCCAAGCAGGGAAGCATCTGGCAGGTAGAGCAATGCAATGGTAGGAAGTACTAGGGACCAGCTCTTCTCTGTACCTCCTGGTCAGGCTTTTCTTAATCCCCCACCACTTCCACTTCCTGGGCTCTTCAGGCTCTTCTGGGAGGAGGGAATGTCAGCTGGGTGAGAGAAAGAGAGAGCAGAAAACAGTGAGACAAGAGGAGAGAGACAGAGGCACAGAAGGAAGTTAAAGTGGATAAAGAGGGATGGAGAGACAGTCTAGGAAAATGTGACAACCAAGCCCTTTAAGTTGCTCTTGTGCATCATCAAAAATAGTTCAGCCAACTCACAGATGTTTATAGCATTTTTAGAGCCCTGCAAGCCTCAGGAAAAACTGTTTATTTACACTGTGCATTTTAGATAGCTTCTCTCAGCTTGGAGAAGGTGTTCACTTTCACAGGTGCAGGCCTGACCTTGGTCAGGATTAATTATTACTCCTGGTTTCTAGTCTGCTCAGGGAATGTGGAAGGGGCAGTGGAGCCCACGGAGGTATAGCCCCTGCCAGCTGCCTTCTTTTTCTCTCTTCTTGGTACGTAACATAACAAAGAAAACATGTGCGCTTTTTCTGAGCAGCCCAGAAAAGAGGGTTTTGAAAGGAGAGAGCTAGGGATGGGAGTCCAGAGATGAGAAGGAAGGAAGAGAACAGTTAGACCCCTCAGTCTACCCTAATTAGACTGTACTAGTCTAGAGGGAAGGCATGTAGGACCAGAGAGGGGAAGAGAAAGGAATGGGAGGCAAGAGGAGGGAGAGGGTGGGAGAATTATGTTCCCCCTTCTACACTCAAAGACCCTCCTTTCTATGAGGTTTCTCCACTCTACCTTGATTCTGATGGAAACATTCGGATGCAATGTCTGGGGAAATAGGGGACTTAATAACAAGGGACTTGCCCCTGTAGTATAGTCCCCCTCTCAGTTCTAGCTCCTTCTCCCATTCCTTCCTGATCTCTTTGCCTGCTTTGATCTCTTTAGCCTTCTTTTCAGATTCTTTGTGTTTGAAGAATTGTTCGGTTTAGCAAAACAAATGCAAAGTGATAGCAAAAGGCTGAGGTGACTTTGGATGTGAATTCTCAGATTCTACTTGAATTTGTATCTAACAAGTAGATTGGTGAAAAAGAATAAATATGCTAGAGAGCAGCTGGGAGGAAGAGTGGTTAGTGCTTTCCTTTGGCTGGTCAAAATCTAAGGTGAGCTTACCAGGGCATGCAAGGCTCTTGGGTTAGTTAGTGGGGTTATGGATGAGGAGGACATTATTATGGCAGATTGGGTGACAGGGACAGGACTGGGTCATGACTCCATATATGGAGAGTTTCAGAGGAATGGGAAGAACCTCCTCTGAAAGGCACAGGTTCAGGTGTGGGTCTCCTGACAAAAGCATAACAGGGTGGCCCCTCATGTGGCCTCTGGAGCCTGCTCTTGGGGCTGGGTGGTGGAAGGTGCCCCTCTCCTTTTGCCTACACCTTTCATTGCTTCCCAATTTTTGTTTCCATCCTGTGGGGGGTGGGATGTGGGGGGAAAGAATTAGATAAGCTGAAGGAGAGATACAGGAGAAACATTTAGCTACTGGAAGCCAGAGACCCAGGAAAAAACAGCTCTCTGGTTGCTAAGCCCTCCAAGTCACTCCCCCTACACCAGCCTCTGCTGCCAAGTTATATCCACCATATGGATGCCTCAGCGCATTTTAAAGGTGCAAAGAAGAAAAAGGAACAGCAACTATAGGAAGCCACTTTTGCTAAACTTTCCAACTTTGAGAGAGACATCATCTTGGTAAAAATCTGTTGCTCACCTTGTTGGTTAATTACCCACAGGAGTCAGGTTTGTGTGGGAAAAGAGGAATA
This sequence comes from Cabassous unicinctus, assembly GCA_029593785.1. Classification (NCBI taxonomy): domain Eukaryota; kingdom Metazoa; phylum Chordata; class Mammalia; order Cingulata; family Chlamyphoridae; genus Cabassous; species Cabassous unicinctus. The sequence continues at coordinate 20,126 of JAQZBX010005524.1, forward strand.
GAAAATGGAGAGAATTTTAGAGTCAGAGCCAGGTAGATGATGGCTTCTTCCCTTGTTTCCTTGAGCTTCTGGAGGGCAGGGAGCAGACTCTTTTCATCTCTATATCCCAAATGTCTAGCATATTGTAAGAGCCCAATAAGTAGATGTTTATTGAAGTGACCAAAATCATTTGTTGAATTGCCATGAGAGTACATACACAAGAGTAGCTCTTGCAGTGGAACGAGGGCCCACACAGGTAGAAAGTGGAGCATGTGATGGTCTGAAGTTGGAAACTCAATGGGGCCAAGTAGAAAATAACCCCCAAATAACCACTTTGAGGAGTGGGAATAAGATGAGCGTGGGAAAGGGAGGGGGTAGAAGGAGGCCAGAGAGAGGAAAAGTGAAGGGTATAGAGACAGGGTAGCCTAGCCACAAGGGCTGTGTCACCTTCTGACCTGTGCATACTTTTTCTTCAGAGATTCTTAAGTCTTAAGTCTTTGTTTTAGGTTGTAGTTCCACAAGGTAGGATCGCTAACCCCTCTCTAGAGAACACATAGCATAGTCAGTGACTACCATTCCTTAGGCCTTAAGGATCAAAGGGACAGGATGACTCCCCATGTGGTATGGGAATTGGGGACCGAAGCTCTTAAGACCATGGGGGCATAATGGTGGACCTTGGAATCAGGGATGCCACAAAGAGAAGAGTTACTACTTAGATGACAGATAACTTGTTCTCATAGACCACCGATGAGATTTTCCATCTGTAGAAATCTCTTCAGATTGAACTCTTTGCTCAGAGGTGATTTGTTACATATTTCAGATGTCAGCAAGAGGTCTCCCAAACTCTTCAGGAACCCAACAGTCTCGATGTTACTCCACAGCAATCTGTCACCTGGGAAATGCAGCACGTTGCTCTGAGGCAGTGTAGTCATGACTGCAGAAAAGGGGAATTGGTCAGTAGACCCCTGTTCTGACAATGGAAAGAGGGGACTAGGAGTTTAGATGAGGGTCTCGATTCTTAGAAACTTTTATGTTGGAAGGCACTTCAAAGTTCTTCTCTCCCAGAGGTACTGAAATAACAAAATTTCCCCGCCAAATTTTGGGGGACTAAATATTTTTAAGAATATTAAACAAAAATCTCAATACCAACTATGATCACTATCAGTTAAAGGACCTTTTAAATCCACAAAAGTAGGAAAGATATAATCTTTGAATAAACATTGTTCTTTTGGGACAGATTATGAAAACTAGTTCTGGAGACCTATTGCTGCAATTCAACTTCCAAGGATATAATCTCAGAACAAACATTGCTCTTTTTGGGGGGGCAAGCTGGTCAACACTGGTACTGGGGAATCTCATCTATGCTGCTGAATTGCCTTTGCTTTCACCACAGAATAGGTTAACATAAATGGATTATACTTGGACACAAAACAGACTCATGGTGGCTGGGCTCATGATAGAGATGCCAGCAGCAGCCAGTGCAGCTCTATTCTAGTCCCGTTTCCCAAATATGCCAGCTAGTCTCATGGCCTCAGGGTTGTGATTTTTTTTTTTTCAAATGCTCTTTCATTCGCAGGCAATATCTTCTTCTCCTTCACGTTTTCCAAACGGCAAAATCCTGCTCATCCTTCAAAACCTAGCTCAAGTGCCGTGTTCTCTGAAATCTTTGCTGAGTACCCTCCCCACCACTATATGCAGGCAGGGACTTTTGATGACTTAGGCCTCTGTATTTCAGTCACACTTTGTATTCTAATCTTACCCTTGGGGGAAGGTCTTGGAGACCTACCTAAAGAGACTGGGGTTCAGAGGAAAGACTCCAGTTTAAGAAATAGTGGACAAAATGAAAAGCACAGTGGATAGAATGAAAAACAATATACCAGCTTTCTCTTGAGGACCAAACTGCAAAACAGTGGCTTCATCTATTGAAACCAATGTTAGAGGAAATGACCTCTTCATCAGGAATAATGCCTGGGGCCTCGATGCTAGAACACAGGGTCCCGAGTCAGAGCAGGACCACCAGCAAGGTTGATTTGTTCCAATGGCACCAGATGGATCTTAGCATCCCATTAGACCGCTTGGCCACTGGTCTCTCAGTTGCAGATGGGGCACTGGAGATTTTCAATCTCTACTTGAAAATTTTATGTGTTGGAGCGTTCTCAACTTCATGGGGTAGTTTATTTTACTGTATAAGAGTTGTGATTATTTTAAAAATTACTTTTATTGAACTGAAATCTGTCTTAAAACTAGGACCCATTGGTTCTAGTTCAACCTTCAGTACCCTGTAAAAGTCCAAAATCTCTCATCCACATAAATATAGGAAGAAAGTGAGCAAATGTCCCCTCTAGTCACTGTAAACCTTGGCTCCTTTACTCATTCCTCCCCCTACTACTCCCACCGTTCTTCACAGAATATGGCTTTTGAGACCTTTCACCATTCTGCTCACCCTTCTCTGGACTTGCTGTAAGTCATTAACGTCCCTCTTAAATGAAACAGTACTCAGCTGAACACAGAGTGTGGAGTGCGGCCATTACCTGGATATTAGAGTTGTATTGATGTAGCCTGAGGAGTTTTCTTTTTTTTTTTGAATTTGAACAGCTGTTATGTCAGGTTTTCCATTTTATACTCAGTGCAACTGATTTCTCTTAAATGCAAGATTTACCAACTATCCTTAGTAAATTTCATCCTTTTAGATTATTGCCCTATTCGTTGAGATAGCTCTGAGTCTTAATTCAGTCACGCGATATTAGCCATACCTCTCTATTTTAGTGATATTAGCCTATATTGTGGGCTATCATTTTTATGTCTTCATTTCTATCATTGTAAAAAATGTCTAATGAGGTGGAGCCAAGCAGAGTATGACTGTGGTTAATCATACAAGGATGGGTTTACCTAGTCATCCTATTGTCTGATCTACATTTCTTTGTCTGGTTGACACTTGACTGGTCAAGGTATATAAAATGTCTATTGTTTTCTCCTGTTTTTAATCTTAGTCACCTTATCTAAATAGGATGTGGCATGACTGATTATCAGTGAACCTATGATGGAATAACTTTATCCAGACAGTTATCCTAGGCTGGAGGAGGAGAACACCAAGCTATATATATATCTGATGCTAATATCCTTTTGTTTGTACAATATTTTCTCTCTTCTGATTCTGTGTATATCTGTGTATACCAAGCCATATTCTTTTTCTGGTCTCTTCTGTGTGCAGCCTTGCTAAGAAAGGTGTGTCCTATGTCTATAACTTGGGCTGCCAAATTGCTTATCATGAAGGAATAAAGTAGCAACTGAGCTTTAAAATCTGTTTATGAATTTGGTGTGTGTGTGAATCTATTCACTGGAGCCTGACTGAAGAAATGATAAAATCAGGTTTGCAAAATACAAATTCTGGGATGCAGTGACTCCACCCAAGGATGGCTATCCAGGGAAGTGCAGCCCAAAGCAGCCAACCAGAATTTAGAAGAGAGAAAAATCACTGGTAGGTTGTAGGGATCAGGGAAAGCTACATGGAGGGAGTGAGAAAAGAGAAGACCATCAGTGTCCTTTATTATTTATTCTTTTTCCTTCCTAGATTCCCAGGAAGGAATATAAAGGGGGAGTCTTCTTCCCCTTCTAATACCCCCCACCCCCACCCCCATCACCATCAAGTCCTGGCACAATTTGCTAACTTGCTCCACCACAAGGCAGATGGTATATGAAAGCCATGAGGCCTTTAATCCAGAATATGACTGCTATGTAAAGTCCAACCAGAGTGTTTTCTATTCATGATGCCTCTAATTAGTAGTTTAGCCAGGTCAGTAGTAGGTTCCATCAATGAGTTGACTTTTGAATTTCAACCTCAATCATTCTTGCAGCTCCCTATTCCTGCATGGAGTAAGCATGGAGAAAGGATCTCTAGCTCATCAGTCACAAGTCCATCCTGGTTAGGACCCGAGGCTTTTCTTCCATTTTATGCTTGGGAAGGAAAGGCAATGAAAGCTCTTGTTTGCCACTTTCCTAGCATCTTGCTAGAGAACAGGGCCCTGGTATTTACTTGCTTGAGAAAACTTTAGACCTTGCGCCCTGAGGAATCTCCTTCCTCATTTCCCTGCTTCTCCCAGGCACCTTCTTCTCCTTTACTGCTTTCATGATCGACTGAATGGATTTAAGCTTTCACCAAATATACAAGTCCATTTTAGGTTGCTTCAGCTTTTTGCAATGACAGTGTCCCTGAAGCAAGGATTTAAAAGCCTAAGTTTACCAGGTTGAAATTGGAGGGAGAAGGAGAAATATAAGAAGCCACAACACAAATGTAATATCTAAAAAAATGTATCCTGGTACAAGTATGTTCCTAATGCAACTGTTTGTCCACATGCCCTTCCACTTTTCTTCTCTGCTCTTCTGTTCCTTGATACACACTTCCTCAGTTCTTGATTTACTACTGCTTTGTCTTCTTGGTGAACATATAAAACATGCCTACAACAGGAAAAATGATGCCACTTATCAGCTTTCCACCTCCTTTGCTTGCTATTGGTCAAATGACTGCCTCACTTCTACCTTGGTGAGATGCCACTCTTAGATTCAGAAACCCTCAGAAAGCTCTAGCCCTAAAGGTGTACATTATTTATCATAGGCTTTTAATGTCAGCCTCTTTGCCAATAGCAGTCTAGTGTGCAAAGCTGGGTTGTTTTAGAACTTTAGAATTCCCCATGTTGCAATGACTGCTGTGGCTTAGGGAGAGGGAATCAGGAGAGGTAGGATAAAGAGGATTGCTGAAGGGTCACGTGCTCTAAAATGTATTAGAAATATATCCACAACCCATTGCTCAAACCTCATCCTACTCCATTACTATTATTAGAAAAATTCAGTAATGACTGCCTCAGTCCAATTCCACTGAACCTTCAAGATATTGATTGCTCTTTGGAGTTTACCTTTAAAGCTTTTCATATCATTAATCTAACAGAATTTAACTTGGGCACTTGTGTCGAGGGAAAACAGGGAAACAAGTGTGACTTGCCATGGGGTCCCCATCTCTCTCTACTCTCAGCATTCAGATTGTTTTGCTGGGGACATTAAATGCCACTGGGCAGCTGAGTCCCTCTCTCTCGCATGCCTTGTCAATCTTCAAGCCTCTTAGAAGTTGAATAGGATAAAAGTTTTATAACTGTAGGTTGTGTCACAACCTATGTTTAAAAATCTGCTGATCTGCATATAAAACAGAAGAATCCCAAATATTGTCTTGTAGCTTTAACTCCTTTTCCAGTTGGTCTGTGTTCTGCATCACCCCCTCCCCACCCCCGCGCAGTATCTCTGTAGTTGAATCAGAATCTGTACTGAGGACTGCTGAGAAACTAAATTTGAATTTCCCATTCCTTGGATGTCAACCCCTTCTTTCACTAGACTGTAAATTCCTTGAGGGTAGGGGCTATGTCTTGTTCATCACTGTAACTCCAGTGCCTAGCCCAGGGCCTTCAGTGTCAGTAATGCTGAGAGTTGGATGCTCTTCAAGTGTTGAATCCTCCTTCTTGGCTTGGTTGACACTACCCTCTTCTGATTTTCTTTCTACCTCAGGAGTCACTTCTCATTGGCCTTTGCCGGGCTAGGCTAGGTCCTGGTGCATTTTTTTCATTTCTTCAGCCAGACTCATGATTTCAGATTATATGCTAATGACTCCCTAAATTTATATCTCCAGCCTTTGAGGACCACGTTGAACTTTTAACTGCTTCTGTGTCCAATAGGCATTTAATATGTATCATGTATAAAACAACCATTGATTTCCTTTCTCTAATCCACCCCCAAATTTTTCCTACTGCAGTGTTCTCTGTTTTAGTAGATGGCACCTACATTTGTTCAGAGCCCTCAAATCGGGATCACCCTTGATCACCTGCTTTCCTTGCCTCCACATGCAATTAATCACCACGTCTCATTAGTGCTACCTCCAAAATACATGCTCAGCTTGTCTGTTTCTTTGTTAGCTCTACTTCTACCATCCTTAGGCAGGGCCACCATCATTGCTAGTCTAGATGATTGCCATAGCCTCCAAACTTCTTTTGTTCTTGCTTCCCTGTGTCTATACTCCACACAACAGTTGAGTGATCTTTAAAAATGGTCAGTCCACTTCTGTCAGGGCCCTTGCTTAAAAACTTTTCTCTGGCTGTCCTCTGTGCTTGGCATAAAGTCCAAACCCCTTGCCATGGCCTAAAAGATGCATCATTCACTCTTTGGCTGTCTCTTTGGCTTTATCATCTGCCAGCACACACTCTCTGCTCCACCCAGTCTAGACTTCAAACACTTCGAAGGTATTCTTCCCTCAGGAGCTTTGCCTAGCTGTTTCTTCTGTCTGGAATGTTCTTTCCTCTGATCTTTGGGCTAGATCTTTCTCAACATTAAGGTCATAGTTCAAATCTTGCCTCTTCTGAGAGACTTTCCCTGAGTCCTCTACCAAATATAGACTGCCGTGGCAGTCTCTGCCACAGTCCTCTGATTTGTCTTCATAGCACACATCACTATCTGAAATTATCTTATTTATTTTCTTGATTAGTATCCTTCTTCTCCACTGACATGTAGGCTCCATGAAAGCAGGGACTTTGTCTTTCACATATTCCATCATATCCCCAGTACCTGGCACATAGTAAGTGCTCAATCAACAACTTGTTGAATGCATTGAATTTGTTGAGTGTTGACTGAGTAAATATTGAATGTATTGGCCATGCATATGCAAACGATGCCTTTGTAGAGGTTTCATTGTCTTCTCCTTTCCAACTCACGGTTATTTTCTCAGTAACAAAGTCTTAATCAAAGTGACCATTCTCTCTACATCTTGAGTGGAATTGACCCACACTCATTAAATGAAAAGGCTAGCTATGAATTGCCCCACGCCTGGGAGCTGAAAATGCTAAACTGTCTTTCTGGAGGTTTCCGTCTTGGCTCTGATTCTGATGGCTTTTTACACACTAACCATAGCGTGACAGTCTAGGGATGAAGAAAAGCAGGAAAGCAAGCACCCTTATGAGGCTGTTTTTGGTTCTGGTTTGATAGGAGGTGAAAAACGTACCGGAAAATGTTCAAATCAATGTCATTAGCTTTGCTGGAAAGATCATCGAGCTTAAAATGTCCTTGTGGCACAATGAACAAGCCTGGTGAGGACGGCGTACTTAATGGGTATTTGCACCACTTGTTACTCTTCAGGGAGGTTCCTGACTTATCCCTCCAGCAGAGATTATTCCTGCCTGTCTTACTTCAGATCAAAATCTCCTTAGAGAACGCAAATTTCTGCATCAGTTGCGGTGACTTCTTCACTTACAAACACCAACTTACCATGTGTGTCCTTATATGTCTCCTCACATTGGCCGTGGTCGTTGGTAGGCAGCCGTCTTCACTCAGACATGCTTGCACATCCAACTTAAATCGCCATTAGAGATTGGGTCTAAATTTTGTTTTGTATGTTCTGCATGAGGAAGAAAGGAGTGCAAGCATTTATCAAGTGCCCTCTATGTGTTACGCAATGCTTTCACATACTGTTATTTCCAAAAAGAGATCTAGAACTTTACATAAAATAATTCTAAAGAAATCTTTCTCTCCCATACATTTGATGGCATCGTTGGTAGCAACAAGCTAGCAGAGAAGTAGACAGGTGTTGCCTGCAAATCACATTGCCGCAGTTCTAATTAAAGAAGTCAAATAGATTAAAAAAAAGAGGGGAGGGGGCTGGCTGTTTTTGTCAGTGACAAAGACTTTTTACTCAAAATCTGATTCCAGTCTATGGCGGGTATAGGATCTTAGAGGACAAGCACTCATGAAGTGGAAATTGAGGAGACAGGAGCCGTTCTTGGAAATCCCAACCTCGAGACAATATCTGTTAAACACATATTTAGAGAGTGCCCACTATGAGGCAGGCACTCTTCCAGCTGCTGGGGGTACCTGTGAATAAGACACGGAGGCCCTTGTCCTCATGGGATTCACTTCCAGGGAAGAGTACTTCTTAGGGGGATGCTTAGCCCTGAATATGGGAAACCTGGAAAAGATGTTGGACTGGTTTTTTTAAGACTGAGCCGTAAGAGGGGCAGCTCAGGTTCTTCTGGAGCAGATTTAGGTCCTGCCCTCAAGGAGCTTACAGTCTGGGAGAAAGGAAAGACAAGTAACAAGTGTAGTATAAGGCAAAAGTGCTAAGAGATTCTAATGCCACAGCAATTCAGGGGAAGAAGAGGTTCTTCAGATTTGCGGTGGAGGATCCAGGAGGAGCTTTTGGCCTGTGAAACTTGGTCTTGCACTAGAGGTAATATTTGGGCACGTGGAGATTGGTTTGGGGTATGGAGGCCTCCATCATACAGGCAAGAACTGAGCCAGGAGAGAGATGGTCTCCACAGAACCAAATAGAGGCGAGCTGGCAGACACACTTTCATAGCTGGAGGAGTTGTGTACAGACTACTCTACACTTTTGTTGCTCTTTTCTGTTTTGTGAGGAGAAAGACTGCAAGAGCTCTGAAAACAGGGAAGTTCAACGGTAAATTAATGTTTTCCCTCTGACTGACCTGAATGGCCTCAGCAGGGGGAACTAAACAGTTGGTGGTTGAGAGAGAGAAAGAGAATAGCTGTGGCTGAGCCAAAAGGAGCCTGAGGAGGGAGGGGTTGGGAGGCTTCGTGAAGGTCAAGGGCATGGCAGTGGCACAAGGTTTTGACTCCAAACTCATATTCAGGATGTGCTAATGAAAGTTGAGGATTCTTAAGAAAGGTTCTGAATTTAATAACGTAGGCATTTTATTCTTTAAAAACATGCACTAAAGTAGTTTTTAAAAATAAAGAGTTGTGTGATATTTGCTTTTGCATTAAAGTAGTTTAATAAGACTGTTTAAAAAAATTTTTTTTTTTTTTTTTAAAAACATGGTGAAAAGAGAAGGGCTGAAGTAGAGGGAACCAGTATCTCAGCATCTGGAATAACAGGGAAAAAAAATCACCACACTTGGATCACATAGTCATGGAAATTTTCCATCACCAGGGATCAGGGTACCAAAATACCAGAATTTTTGTAGTTGTTGCTTTTTTAAAAGTTAATGGAGCAAGTTTTCAATGGCTCTCATTATCCTCAGCTGTGAAACAGTGAAATGATGAGAAATAGTTCCCTCTCTGACTCGGGAGGGGAGATAGTCTATAAAGATCCTAGCACAGTGCCCAGCCTAAAACAGGAGCTTAATAAAACACTGTTTCTCTTCTTTTCCTGTCTGCCTTTATATACACAATCAAGAACACATCTCCCCTTCCACTCTGACACCTATTGGTTTTACCTTTTTGCTAGCTATCCCAGTTTTTGTGGGGAAAGCCACTGAAACTGGTCAATCTGTTCCTGTCTCTTCCCTCTTCTCTTCCTTCACTTGCTTTCATTGCAAAGTTTTGCCTTGAGATCACCTCCTCGAGCACCGTGAAGCTGGTTCTCTGCTGACGCTATTGCTGTTTCCACTGGGCTGATAGCCCCAGATCATGGCGACCATCTTGTAGGGATTCCTGGAGTTAACTCTTCTCCCCCTTCCAAACCCGGAAATCCAGGCTTGTGATGCTTCCAGTTTTAGGAATGACCAAGCCTGAGTTTATTGAACATGTAATCCTGGGCTAGAACTTGCCTGCGAGGACACTGCCAGGCCAATGCTATTGGCTTTTTGGGCCCAGGCATTAGCTTCCGCATTGCCTTTCTTCTCTCCACCTCCTCTTCTAACCTGCCATCCCCCCCTCCAGTATGGGAACCCCACAGATGTCTTTTCCTTGCTAGTTAGAGCCTCATTAGCATTCAAGTAGACACATAAATATTCTTGCTCAATTTCAGGCTTAGTGAGCTTGGAGAGGGCCCACTGGGTGCCTAATGTAAGGTGGTTTGTGGATTTCTCATTAATAGCCATGCAGTGCTGCCTCCTCACCTTTAGGGTTGAGGCAGTAGCCAAAGGGGGATTATTATTAATATTATTATTCATAGGTATCATTTATGCCAAGAACTTTCCATATGTTTTTTCACATAATCCTTACACGTTGGCAATAATCCTGTAAGTTAGGTATCTTGTCCCCATTTACACATGAGGAAATAGAGGCTCAGAGAAGTCATATAGCTAAGGAATCAACATAGCTAGGGCAAATCTAATTCTGTCTGTCTTCAGAGCTCATGCTCTTTCAAGTCCTACTACTTATTCTTGTAGTAGTATCGGGGAGTGGACTGGCCCCATTTGCATGTAACTCCACCGATATCTAAGCTGGCGATTTGGAACCCTGCTTCCCCACACTGGCACTTCTGCCCATTGGCACAGCTAGTCCCCTTATACTTCAGCAGAACTAATAATCCCTGGAAAGATTAGAGGGGCACCACAAAGCCTTGCTTGAGCCCAAAGTATATCCCCCTACTGATTTATACATACTATTCCTTTCCTTCCTCCCATTTTCCTCTTCCAATATCCAAAGCATTCTTTTTTCAAATCACTGGATCACTGAATCCTCACAACAACTCTGTAAGGTAAGCAGGGCTGAGACTAGGATTTTGCATGTATAGATGAGGAGGAAGGTAAGGCTCAGTTGACCTAAATGAGCTGCCTCAATTCACACAGCAGCATTTTGGGGGTAGTGCCTCTTTCTGGTTGCCATGCCAAGTCAAGCTTTCTCAGAGGAGGGCTGACTTGTTTGGGATTTTCGGTTGGGGACCAACTCTCTAGAGCAAAGGATACTTTTTAATCAAGTGGCTCTGCTGCTGGTCCTGAGGATGGGGGTCCTGAGAAAGGGGATATGGGGGCACTTCTAGTTTCCCCTCTTGCCTTCCCTACTTTGGTCGCTCCTTCTACAGACATCTTTTGGGTTTAGAAGATGACTATGTGCATTTCTGATTTCAGTCTGACTCTTGCCACCAGATGATGGTCTTTCTCTCCATTGCCGGGGTGATAGAGTTCACTTGTAAGAGAGAATTGTAGAATAGGAGAGCAGACAGAGATCTCTTGCAGGAATACCAGAATAAAAGGAGATCAGTGTCCTGCTGAGGTTCATTGTGTAGCTCAGCTTAGGCCTAGGGCAGAAGCTGCTGAGGGATCAGAGGGAGGAGTTATTTCCTTTGCAGTTAGAGGTGCAGTCAGGAGTGGTAGGTGGCGGGGGTAGGGGGTTGTGGTTCTCAGGGACAGGTTGGCCTGGTTGGAGGGACAGGGTGGATCTGAGAAAAAAAGACTTCCACGAGCCTGAGGAATGGGTGGGGAGGAAGGAGGAACCTGGGTCCAAAAAAGTGGGCTGATCTCAAAGATTGGACAGAGACATCCAGAATAGAGGGATCTAAAATGAAGCGAAGCATATTGAAAGGCTAACATGGTACATGTTAGCTAATTTTCTTTTTGGTGGGGCAAAACCAGAATAGTTTGTGCTGCAGTTGCTTCTTAGACTTTAAGGGAGAGATGGCCAGATGAAGGCATCATGGTATCTGACCTTGGAGTCAGTCAGATCTAGGTTTGAACCCCAAGTCACTGTGTGACACGGACAAAGTCATTTCCCTTCTCTGAGCCTGCTTCTTCATTTGAAAAATGGGGATGATATTTTTCTTGCCAAGTTAGAGCAGGATATCTGTGAAATAAGGCCTTAGAGGTTCAGTAATGGAGCTATATGATAGTTAGGCTGCACTTAAATGGACTGGCCTAAGTTGCTGCTGAGACTGGAGGAAGACTGGTCTGTGAGGACCACCACTCTGCCTCAAGGCCTGTGCTGAAGGCTGCCTCTCTGCCTAGATATCCCGGGTTAGGAATTCCATGGGGTCTTGGTATCAGTCTCCTTATAACCAGGTCTTACATCTAGTCTTAAGGGGATGAAGTCAGCAATGAAGAAGATTTCAGTGTCCCTAATCCTAAATCCCTGCAGGTCTTATGATGCCCTTCCAAGCTAGAAGGAAGCACTTTGGATCCAGAGAGACCAGTCAGGGGGGCCAGGCCTTGACCCATTCTGGTTTCTAAGGCATTAAGAGTCCCCAGCAACAACTACTCTAGATGTGACATCTCCAGGCTTCAGGGACATCTGCCTGGTTAACCCTTAGTCCTTAGGCTCTGTTGCTATCCTCTAGATTTTTCAAGACATTTCCTTGTTCTCAGGACACTGCTTCTTCATCTGAGTCTAGCTGCCTGAAGCTAACCTGACGGGTTATGCACCTCTTTAATCTTTGTAATTAGGATTAGAGAATTTGAGACAGTAAGCTCTCCCAGAGGACAATTCAGGAGCTTTTGGGGAAGCAACTTTCCTGTTTGTACTTTCCTGAGACAAAGCATCAGAGGATAAGGACTTTGGACTGGGGACATTTTGGAACTCTTTTCATTTGGTGGGCTTTTCTGCTGGTCCTTTCTTCAGATTCTTTCCCAAATCCTTTCCTCCCCCGGAGCAATCCGGGATCTCTCCTTGGCTCTTAGCACCTGGGTCACAGCTGTCCCTGGGCATCATGTTGCAATAGCTTCCTTGGTGGCCTGCCTAGCTCTAGTCTCCATCTGCTGCAATCCATTCTCCACCTTGTTGCAAGGATTTGTTTATGCCAGCAGCTACCAAATCATCAAATATCTATCGAGTGCATAAGGGGGCAGCCGCCTCTCCTCTCCTGGAGCTTACAGTCTAATTAACGGCCCCCATTTCGGACTCCACTTTACTTCTTGCCCTCAAGCTAAACATCCCCAACTATTGCTCCCCTGTCAGAATCTTGGCAGGTGCCCTCAAGCCTCCAGGGGTGGCAGTGTGTAGCAGGAGAAACCAGGGCGATACCCTGCTGCCACTCCCGGCCTAGGCCTCTCGGCACAGACTCCCTCCCCCCTTGCTCTTGGACTCATTTTTATCTCTCCTGGTGCCCAGGCATTCACTATTGGGACTCACCTTCTGGGGTCGGCCTGGAACTGATCCTTTCCTCTCAGGGGCTTAGGCAACCTTCCTTCTTGGCTTCCCCATGCCTGGTGGGATGGTGTCTACAGATTTCTCTGCCCTGGCTCCTGCCTCCCTGCCCACTCTTCTCATTCACCGTTCCCCTTTTGACACCGTTTGCTCTTCGGCTGTTTTCTCTCAAATGGCTGAGCTTCCGCCTGGAATGCCTTTTCCCCTGCTGCCCATTCTTCCAGGCTCAGCTCAAATGCTCCCTCCTCTGGAAGCCTTCCTGGACTGTCCCAGGCAGAGTTAGTTGCCCCTTCTGAGCTGCCACTGCAGCTTCCGCTTACTTCCATCACAACCCTTAGCTGCATGCTTTCCACTAGATTATCAGCTCTCTGAGAACAGGAACTGTAGCTTTCTTATCTTTGTCCTTTTAATGCCTAAATTAGGGCTTGGAACTTAGGCACTTAATACACCCTTATAGAATGAAGGAATATTTAGCTGAGCTCTTCCTCTCTTCTGATTCAGCCCTGGGACTGGGAACCTGGCGGGTGGGGCAAGAGATGTGGGAGGTTGGGTGAGGGAGTAGAGCGTAAAATGAAAATAAATAGCTAATTCCTCCTAATAATGCCTGATTTCCTGATTTGCTATTCTGCATTAATTATAATTACTTGCTAAGAGATTAGGATATTAATCACCAAGTGTGGAACTTCTGCAGAGTTGCAACGTGATGCCTGACTGCCTGGCAGCTGGTAAGCCCAAAGACTCCCATGAGGATGGACCAAGGGTTGGCCATCATTCCTGGGCATTGACCTCTGCCTCTCGGGGGTGACAAGGGTCAGTGGGTCCTGTCAGGTATGTAGTTCTCTGGATCAAGGGGGTTCTGCACATATGCTCAGAAGGGAGTGCTACAGAATACGTTCAGGTCAGAGGTGTGGTTAGAGAGAAAAGGGAGGATGGCTGTGGCTCTCCAGGGGACATGTGATTTCAGATTAGAACAAATAGTGATTTTGCCCTACTCTGGTTTTAGTGTTCTGACACGTTCTGTTCTGTGAGAGCACAAAGTTTGGTGAGAACTGCATTCTGTCTTCAGAGAGCTTGCAGTCTCCCTGGGGAGCTGCCTGTATCCCAAATTAGAAGGATAGATTCAGTTAGGAAGCCTTCAGGTTCTTGTTCTGACTTCACTACTAACTGGAGGTGTGACTTTAGCAAGCCCTTCTTTGGGCTTCAGTTTCCTCGTTTATTCACGCAAGGGTGGGGGGAGGGGTGCAGAAGAACTAGATTTAAAAAAAAACAACACAACCCCAAGACCCCACAAGAGGTGAAGTCCTCATTCTCCAAGGTCAATCTCAGTGCCTCAGACTCCGAACTTTTCATGATTCTTCCCAATGGATGCAGGTTCTCCTCCAACCAAACCCCTTAGTAGTTGGTCTCTCTCTCTCTCTCTCTCTCTCTCTCTCTCTCTCTCTCCCTCTCCTTCAGGAGTTTATCATATACTGCTTTGTATCATGGTTCTTTGTCTGCTTTCCTTACCTGGGGCATGCTATCCCCCAGAGCCCCTGGACATCCAGGTCTCTCTCCAGAATGCTTTCCCACCAAGTAACCACACAGCTGGCTGCCTCACTTCTTTCAAGGGTCTGTGAATGTCACCTTTCCAGAGATGCCTTCCCAGACCATTCTATGTAAGCCAGTCATTCTCTTTCCCCAGACCCTGCTTTATTTTTCTATAGCACTTATTACTGCTTGGCATTTTGTTTATTCACCCATTTATTGTCTCTCCTCTGCTGTTAGAACAGTAACTCTAGGAGGGCAGGTACCATGTTTTGTTCACTGTTATTTTCCTATGGCATGACATGTGGGGGGCACTCAGTGAATAATTGTTGAATGAACGAACAAACAAACGAATGAATGAATGAACTGTCCTCACAACCCCTATGCCTCTCAGAAAGTTTTTGTTTGAATTAAAAGTGAGCAAGTGGCTAAATAGCTTTGAGGCCTGAGGAGATCCTGTACTTTTTGCAGCTTAAAGGAGAACTACCTGTCTTTTATTGGATATTTGCTACAGATCAGGAAGTGTTTTAAGACTTTTAGCTTTTACAAAACACTTCGAGGTATTAGTATCTACCATTTACATTTGGCAAGACCCAGGCTCAGAGAATTAAGTAATTTGTTCAGGATCACACAGCTAGAAAGCAATGGAGTCGGGGTTTGAGTCTGGGTCTGTCTGGCTCTAAAGCTCTTTTCATTTTCCATGCTGCTGCTCCCCTGGGGGCTGGGAGTCAGGGTGGGGAAGCTGGAGGGCTCAGAGCCACTGGCCACACCCTCTCTCTCTACACCCTCTGTGGCCAGAGCTGATATTACGGACTGGCAACCCTGCTTAGGAGCCTGCTTAGGGTCCTGCCCGGCCCTGTTTTCCATCTTGCTTGTCTTCCTCCTCTCTATTCTCCAACTCCTCTTGAATTTTCCTGGTCTCCAAACCTGGAGCTCTTGTTTTTCTCGGGCAGGCGTTTCAAATTCCAGACAATCCCTTGGCGTCCCATAGCCCGGTGACTCTCGGCCTTTGATCTTAAACTCCTTGGTTGCCAGTGAGAGATGGCAGGGCCTGGGTTCAACTATCCCAACAGCTAGTTTCCACAATGCCAGTGCAGCCTCTTCTTGCAGCCATGTGCAGTCTGGAGAGGCCAGGAACCACACAAACTTCTCCTCCTGAGGGTACTGTCTCAGTGGACCTGAGGGCCCATTGGTGCCATTGGCCTTCTGGGGCCTATTGAGAAACAAAGCACAGGAATGGTCATGAGGAGCTGGGCCTCCTCATTGGGAAGGAGGCAAAAGAAAGGGTGGTGGGTCGGAAGATGCCACGAGCCCACTCTCCTCTCTAGGCATCTCTCCTCTTTTGGGACTCCTACTCCCAGGCCCTTCCCCCGCCCCCAAATAGTTGCCGTCTACCATTTGTGATTGTGTTGAGTTTGAGGGTTTTCCAGGAGCACCGATTAAGCAGGTATACTTTACAGTCAGCCAAGAACATTAGGCAAGAGTGCGAGTTCAGCTCTCTTATTCCTTTGAGAGAGGTGATGGGCTTCAAAAGGGAGTTACAGGAGAGGATAAGAGCAGCAGGTTGGCCCCTGGGCTCTAGGACATTTTTAACCCTCAGCGGCACTCCTTGTGACACATCTGTGCAGAGTGGATGGTCTTGCCTGTTCTCTTAGCCCATTCCTGGAACTTGAGACTGATGGGAGAGAGCAAGCAGGCTGGATCCCAGGAGGTCATGGAGGTATTTAGGGGCCGGTGCTGGCTGGCTTTGTCCCAGGGTCATGGGGGAGCAGGACTGGGAGTCAGGACAGGCAAAGGGGGCTGGCCCAGATGTCTGCTGAGGTTCCTTTTTGTTTTAACATTTTGTGCTTTTATAGAAAAAGGCTGGAGATAAGAGGGTAATCTGCACCCTCTGATTCTTTAGTTCCTACTTTGCAAAGACACAGTGTGATAAGGAAGGAGGCCCAGGGGACCCTAGAAACTGAATGGGCACAATGGTTGAGACCAGAATGGGCAGCAGGTGGTGCTGAGAGATAGCAGATCCACAAGACCAAAAGGCGGAAAGGCTGGGAGGGAACTGGAGGGGGGGTGGGGAAGGGCAGTGGAGAAAGGGAGTCAGGAACCACCCAGGGGAGGGGCCCAGGAGAGGAAAATAAGAAACCAGACCCAAGGACTTGGGGGTGGAGCTTTGGGGGAGGTGGGGGTGGGGAGGGAGAGGTGAGGTGGGCGAGCTTGCTGCCTTTTCCTGCCTCAGCTGCCCAGGCATTCTCCCCTTCTGCAGCCTGTGGGGAAGGGACTAGAGAGGAGCCGAGAGGGCGGCAAGATGGAATGTGTGCATGTGTGAAGAGCCAGGGCTTCTCCTTAGGGATGTGCTGTGTTCAGCTGGAAACTGATAGCACTCCTGGCCTAGCAGGGTGACAAAGAAGAATAGATGTGGGGGCACAAAGGCTGTGGAAGTGGACGCCAAAGTCTCCTCCTTCACCTCTGCTCTGGGCTTGGGAAGTTGCCCTGGGCCTCCCTTTCCCCCTGCCTCACCTGATGATTTAGGTGTCCCCTGCTCCCCGCCCCCCAACTTGGCAGAGCATCTGGGGTAACCCTGGGACAATGGAGCAGCTCCTCTTCACCCCCATCACAGGCACTGCTTTGAGCTCCCCTCTTCTCTTCCCATTCTTTTCCTTCCTACAGTCACTCTCCTCCCTACTTCTCTTCTTGGCTTCCTTTTTATATGATTTCTCCCCAATTATAAAAAGAATATGCACTCATATAGAAAACTTGGAAAAGTGTACATGGAAGAAACATAAGAGAATAAACTCAGAACCTCACTGCATATATACTGTTATGTCCAGCTCTTTCTATTGTAGGCATTTCCCCATGCCATTAAAATTTCCTCAAAAATATTCAGTATATTAATAATAATCTATCCTAAGGATTTGCCATTATTTATTTGACCATTCAACTTTTAGCAGACATTTTGGTTGCAGTTTTATACCATTATAACTATACTATACTGAATCTCTTAGTGTATAACCCTTTATCTGCATTTTGGATTATTATTTCCTCTGATTCTGCTTGGACCATGTTTCTACCTAACTGAGGGTGGACCCTAATCCAGAGACCCCCTTGCAAGGCTGGTTCTGGACAACACTGCACAAAGTCTTCACCTTCTAGGAGAGTACCTGCCTGGCCTTTGGGTGAGGCCACTTCCCAGCCACATTCTGTTAAGTGTGGGTTGGTTAATATGTTTTATAATCCAGCTGTCTTATAATCCAGGATTTTTCGCCTGGCACAGCGAAAAATCCTCAGCTCGAGCCGAAAAGGTGGACCCCAGTGAAGTAAAGGGCACATTCTTTACAACCTGTCCCATGAGGCAATGTGAGGCTCTTTCCTGAGCCTCACAAGAAGCAGCTGCTGACTAAGCAAATCCCCACTCTTGCCTCTAAAAAGACACCAGTTAAAAGTCAACAGGGACCAGTTGTCTACTGGGGAGGAAGATAACATATTTCTAGAAAGAAGCCTGGGACCCCTATCTAAAGGAGAAGAATGGGTACCAGCATTGTTCTATGATGCCAAGAGGGGCAGAAGTGCTTGGGGTAGGGAGCACTCCTGTCTTAGGTTCATTAGTGAGATGAATCTTTGCCGTTTGTTCCCTCTGTGTTTGACCATCACACTTTAGTGGATTTGCTTTTTTGTTCTTTCTCATTCATTTATCAAGCATATATTGAGTGACTACTATATGGACAGGCCCCAGGTTGGATTATGAGCGGGTTTAGGGAAAGAACATGACATGGTTTCTCTCTTTAAGAAGCAGGTACTCTGCCCTCTGCACTCTGGAGGGCACACGGGCAGGCACACAGATTCTTAGGACTTGAGACGTAAGAGCCGTAGGTGGCCATGGGAGTTTCAAGGAGCAAGGGATTCATTTCAGCCTTCTTGGGGGAGGGGGCTTTTCACACAAGAAAGCAGAGGAATCTAGTAGGTCCTTGACAAGGAGCAGGGCTTTGAGTTGAAGAGATATGAGAATAGGCATTCCAGGCAGTGGGGGCAAAGTTGGAGTGGTGGGAAAAGACACAGGGTGCTGGAGGAGGGGAGTGATGGAATGGCTTTCTGGGGATTGTGTCCCAGTTTGTCGTTTTGAGCTGATCTGAGGAGGCACTTTCCCATAGTACAGGAATATGCTGGGGAGTTGGGAATCTCAAGAGCGAGAGAGGACGATGACAGAAGGAAATATCAAAAGTGGATTTAAGCCTTAGGGCGGAATAACCCAGGGAGCAGCCAAACGCTGCTCATGAAGTACTTTCTCAGGCTGAACCCCTTTTTGATGTTTGGCGCCAAGGATCAGCTTGGGAGGAGGTTGCCACATCACTGTTGTGAAATGAGGTGCTGCTCTTGAGAACATTTTAGAAACTGCCTAGCACTAAAACAAGGGGCCTAGAGCAGGCTGGAAGAACTAGGCTCAATACCAAGAACTTTCCAGGCTTTACCCTGAACCTCCTGACAACCCAGCAAAGTGTGTGTAATGAGCCTCCCTTTCAAACGTAGGGAAGGTCAGGTTTGAGCGAGTGTGACATTTTCCTGGGGTCAGAGTAGGTACCTGGCAGAGTCACAGTTGAACGCAGGCCAGTTTCTAAAGCCCTTCCACTAATGCCTAGATGGTGTCACCTCTTATTCCAGATTCGAAGACACTGAAGCTAAGAAAGCCACAGCAGGTGACTGAATGGGACCCCAACTCAGGTCTTTTGTTTCTGAAGTCCAGTGCTCCTTGCACCCAGCATGGTTGGGAGCTGGGTGGGTAGTAAGGAGGTGAGAACAGGGTGCCAGGAAGAAAAAGGTGCGAAGAAAGGTGAGGGTACCAAAGATCTTTTTTTTCCCCCCAATATAACAATTTTGCCAAGGGTTAGGCTCTATGGTGTCCATTCTTGAAATATGTACGTACAAGTTGACATTTGTTCTCTCTTCAAGTAGAGGCCTTTTGATTCCAGATCCTCAAAACATCGCATTCCTCTTGCTGATACCTTACATGGAAATAGTGTTGTATGTGAGGCAGGCAGGGTGGGGTGAATGACACTATAGGAGAGGACATGTGTTCTCTCATTCCCTGAGGTGATGGGGTCGAATGAATTGTTGTTAAGAGCATGGACTCATGGACTCTGCCTGGATTCAAATCCCTTGGTGCTGCCACCTGCCAGCTCTGTGATCTTGGGCAAATTATTTCACCTCTCTGTGCCTGTTTTCTCATCTGTAAAATGGGGATAATGATAGTACCTATCTATTGGATGTATTGCAAAGATTAAACGAGTTAATACATGTGAAGTGCTCAGAACATTGTCTGCCTAGGCACAATGCTGCGGGAGCATTTGCTATTATTTCCCCATTCTGGCTCCATCCTAGTTTTTCCTGGCAAATACCTTCAAGTGATCCAAGCCCCATGTCTTCTTCTCCCCAGGGTAGCATCTGCTAAAAAGTAAAGCTGTGTCCTGTTAGCCACCATCAAGGTGACTTGTCTGGGCTTTGGGGATCCTGCTCTCGTGGCTAGTGCTCCTTCCCTCTGGCCACCATCTGTACGGACTAATACCCTAGAGTATTAGAGTACTCTACTCCTAGAGTGTTAGATTCAATAGGTTCCTTTTTTTTTTTTTTTTTTTAAGATTTATTTATCTATTCTCTGCCCCCACCCCATTGTTCTGCACTCGCTGTCAGCTCTCTGTGTGTTCTTCTGTGTCTGCTTGTCTTCTCTTTAGGCGGCACTGGGAACCGATCCTGGGACCTTCTGGAGTGGCAGAGAGGCGCTCAATCTCTTGAGCCACCTCAGTTCCCTGATTCAATGGGTTCCTTGAGATCATCTGGTCCAACTCCTTTGTTTTTCACAGGGACTGAGATGGGAGAAGTGACTTCCCCAAGGCTTCCCAGTCAGCCCCAGAGTTTGAATCAGTCTAGGCCTTTGTAGTCCCAGTCTTGCGTTCATGCCACCCCAACCACAGACACTTGCCATCAGAGGCATTGTGGGGTCCTGCCGTTGGGATGCCTCAGGGGCTAGAGGGGAGGTGCCCTGGGCAGCCAGCAGAGGTTCCATGAGGTACAACAGAACGTGTGTGACTGAAAGCGCTCCTCATATTGGGTTTATGAAACATATTAGCATGGCTGGTGGGCAGTGGGAGGAGGAGGAGGAGGAGGAGGAGGTGGAGGTGAGTCACACTGTTCTTTGTCTTGGGGAGGAAGAAGCTGTTTAAATCCAGTGGAAGAAGAGGTAAGGGATCTTGGGGAAGAAGGGAGAGGTTCATAGAGGGAAAAGTAACTTCCAGCCCTGCTGGGCTAATGGGAAGGAGGAGGAAGCCAGAAAGAGGAGAAAGGCCAGGAGGTGGTGGAGGCAAGATGGGGCAAGGAGGTGGCTTGATTACAGAAAGATGAAGATGCCTGTCAGGGACCCGCAATGATGATTAGCAGGTACAGCATCGCAGTTTATCCCCGATCTCCACCCAGGCTGCCTCCAGAAGCACTGGCACTACCTCCTCTTGTTAAAGGGTCCTGCTCTGGGGTCTGCCTGACCTCTGGACCGGAATTGGGAGGAGACCCCCAGAGTTAGCACTCTCTGAGATTCTGATTCCACAGGAATGAGGCAGAGCACTGGAACTCGCATCTTTAACAAGAGTGCACACCCAGAAATACCCATTCTGGTGCAAGTAGAGTTACAGACATTTTTGGGGGAGGGTAGCTGCTTGGAAGGGAGCGGTGGACATTTACTCAACCTTGGTTTGACAATTTAACATCTTTTGAACACCATACTGTGTTAGAGTACCCAACCTCTAAGAGAGGAATGGAGAGACAGACTGGTACCAAAGGACTCGAATGCAATTCAGAGTGGGATGAGTGCTGCAGGAGAGGGACAGGTGAAAACGTGCGCTTTGAGGGCATCAGGGAGAGCCGGCTGGAAAGAATGATGGCAACTGGCTTGTGGAAGGCCTTGACTGCATGCTGAGGCGTTTAAACTGTTCCAATGTAGGAGACTCAGAGAGGTAAAACTAAGCCCCATAGAGATAAAGTGACCTGCCCAAGGTCATGCAGCTAGTTAGCAGCAAGACCAGACTTGAAACCCACTCAAGAGAAATAACTCAAGGAATTTCAATAGGGGTATGATGTGGTCAAAAGTGCTTTGGGGAGCTTCATCCTGTGTGTAAGATGGATTGGAGTGTGTATGTGTTTATATTTTTTAAATTTTATTTTGTTTTAAAGTGTTGTGGAAAGTGGGCTGTGCTGGAAGGAAGGGGATCACCTCAGGAAACGATTGTGAATGCCTATGTACTAAGGTGTCCTGATGCAACCGGAACAGAGGAGGTACATCCAGAAGGATGCTGGAAGAGTTTGTTTTGAACTTCCTTTAGCGTCGTGTGTAGGATGAATGGCCGCCAGACCTTCGCTGAATGACTTTGTTAACAGTCTGGAAAGATCTTTGCCCCTACTGGTTTATTGGTGGTGAAGAGAACAGGCAGCCTAGGACAGGTGAGGTGCCAGATTGCCTGTGCCTCTTAGGCTGAAAGCAACTTTCTGCTCTGCCTCTGACACCCCAGCCACACCCACTTCATGCTCAGTGGCTCACAGGGAACGCCAGAAAACTAACGCCTCATAGTCCACCCTCCCCCAGCCGCCAAAAAAGAAAGAGTCCATAGTCTTTGGGCGGAATATGTGTGAGGGACGGAGAGCGAGAGTCAGCGATTAGCAGCCCGGGCTGAGAACTTCCTCCCTCCTCTCCTCAGTCGAGACAGCTTGTGTGGGTATTCTTGGTGGTTTGCTCCCTGTCCCGAGCCTCTTGCTCACCTTTGGGCAAGTATCCATCAGTCAGTCAGCACCTTATTAGAACAGGATGTGATAAAAGGTAACAAACGCCTTGCTCCAGCCTACCCTGGAGGCAGGCAGACTTGTTAGGCACGGCTGTGGCAATCCAGATGGCAGCTTGGGCACGGGGCAGACCCCACAGCAACCAGAGGAATCAGCTCTCTTCCTCCATCCTGAGGTGAGCGCAAATGAAGAGCCCTAATAGTCAGGTCAGAAGATTTGGGTTTGAAGTCTGGTCTTGCTGCTAACTAGCTGTGTGCCCTTGGGCAAGTCACTTTACCTCTATGGGGCTTAGTTTCTTCAACTGAAAACTGAAAACATTTGAACAAAATGAAGTACTAAGAGGGAAGCTTGGGTTCATTTTATTCTTCCCGAAGAGGATGGGCCCCGCGTGTAAGTTTGGAGATGTGCTTCAGAAACTTGGTTGTGAAGTGTTCTGACTCTGGGATTGGGTAGAAGTGGAAAGGGTGGGATGAAATTTTTTTCAGGAAATTTCACCTCCTAAGCAGGGGCCTAGAGAGGAAAAAGAAAAGGAAGGCAAAAAATAGTGCCAGCTTTCTGTCTGACGTAACAATCTTGAGCAAGATTCCGCCAACTTCAGCCTTATGTCATGTCATCTCCAGTCCCTCTAAAATGGTTCTTGCTTGAGGCCTTGGTGGGGGAAGCAAGCTGAGGAGATGGGAAGACAAGGCATGAGGTGAGGGTAGGGTCAGGCAATGTCAGGCCTGGACCATTCTCAGAAGTAAAGAAAATAATTTTTTCTTACCTGGCACATGGGTTAGTGCAAAAACTATCCTTCCAGCTGGTTTCCAGATTCTCCTCTTCAAATCCATCCCGCACACCACTTCTAGACTTCAAATGCTGCTTTTATGATGAATCTCACCCACTCTCCCCGCATAAACCCAAAAACGTTCAATTCCTGCAAAAACAAAAACAAACAAAAAATCTGTTCTAGTTCTTAATGGCTCGACTCTGAACTTCCAAAACATTTACTGTCTAACTTACTGCTTTGGCAGTTTTACTACCCTGCAATCTATAATTAGCTGTCTTTTCATGTGTAGGAATCTCCCCAATTGAATTAGAAGGCTGTTGGTTCATTTTTTTTTTTTTTTTAACAAAAAATGTTTTGAGTCCTTATTGGGTGCTAGGCAGTGTGCTACGTGAAAACCACCTCCCAGTCCTCAAGGACTGTGCAGGTCTAATGATGATGACAGACACAAAAGCAGAAACTTACAAAGCATTGTGATTAATGAATGCCCTGCTAGGGGATGCACAGCTAGTGGAGGCTATGGAAATCTCACAGGGGAGGAGATGTTATAGCTGAACCTACTTTGAAAGATGCATGGACATTCACTAGCTGGAGAAGCAGGCTAGAAGGTTCTTGTTGACCGACTGGAATTTCCAAAGGCCTGGGGGAGGGCGGATGAGAGAGAGGGAAAGGACCACAAAGAGAACTGCAAATATCTGGAGCATGGTATCTATGCGAGCAGGTGAGAACAGCAAACTATGAGCCTGAAGAAGTGGGGAGAAGTTTCGTCTTTCTTGCTGAACGGCTCAGGTTCTGAAGGCAGTGGGAGCTCCTGAAGGGACTTTCAATTGACTGAAGTGGTGGAAGTTCTTATGATATCGCCTTCTTTGGGGACCACTGCAGCAGTCTAGACAAGACGTGATGAGGGGTTGAACTGCCTGCAGCTGTAGGGAGGGGAGGGCAAAGGGTGGATCCGAAAGGCAGAAGCAAATCTGATAAAAGGATCTCCAGCTGTTCTTCCTCTCTTGAGCCCCTCAACCCATAGTATCATAGAGCAGGAAGAAAATGTAGAGGTCACGAGGTCCAGGAAAGGCACATGCTTTGGTCACAGTTATGAGAAACTGCTGGTGGAAATGTGTGGGGCACTGGATATATCTGGGAGTTCAATCTACCTGCTGAGGACTTTCTCCTCTCCAGTGCCTCACAAAGAGTGAGGGCCCCATCCTATTGGGTGGCTACCAGTCCAAGATAGGCCTGGGAAGCGGGGAGTTTAGATAATGTTGACACCCCTCCCCTTGTAATGCCAGGAAGGCCAACTTGGTTCAATTTTTTAAAAGGGCTATATTAATAGAAAGTCCCTCTAGCCCTTCAACTATTAGGAATAGCAATTTAAAAAAATGGAGTTGAAAACCACCATTAAGAAATGCAAACAGATTGTTTCTGAAAAACAATCTGGGAATTAAAACATGATCGCTCCTCAACTACCCAAAACTGGAAGAGGCAGGAATTTCAAATAGATAACTTAGCATCTTGCTATAGACAGGCTTAGGTTTGGAAAATAAATTCTGAAAGATAAGCGATCAATGGCTATTGAAAGTACCTGAAACAGTGCTGTGGTATAAAAAAAAAAAAAAAATTCCAGGCTAGTATGTGGCTTGTGAGGATTGTAAATGCTTATAAGGCATGAATGAACATAACTCTCAGCATCCCTGGAGAAGGGCACTGGCCCACCCAATGGTTAGTTTCTTGATTACTATAATTATGTACCCCTAATGCATGTTATAGGAAAGGAAAAAAAGACAACTGGGTCCTGGACTACAATACTCTAGGTCGAGTATTAACTGCGTGCAGCCACTGACATGTTTCTTAAAAGCAAAGGCCTTGGAGCCACTGTAGACTGCTGACCTTGGCCTTAACCCATGGTTTACCCAAGCCGTTACCTTCCATGCTGTAATATGTCAAAGAGAAAGGATGCTTGTCCCGATCTAGGCCATGCAGATTTTAGAAGCTGTAGTTGAGCTAATGTTGAAAACAGACAACAAACCACCCATGGATTTGGGGTTAAAGAACCTGGAATGGATACTCCGATTGTCACCAGCTATTTCTAGGCTTGTTTCCTCACTTGCAAAATGAGAGATATTTCTACCTCAAGGTGATTTCATAATTAAATGTGAAAGCCCTTTGGTTTAGTATTGGTGTTTGGTAGGGTGAAGATGAAGACTCAGACGTTGGATAGGGACAGCTCCACACCTGAACGTGATTAAATGAAGTGTCTGTGTGTCCCTGTGTGCTCAATGAGTCAAGGTTTTTGTCTCTGTGTCTTTTGTGAAGAGAACACTTTGGTTGATTTTGGTTTATTCTCTTGACACTGTGGAGGGATATATATATATATAAAACATTTTTCATCCTAATAATGTTTTCTTAATTAAAAAAAAAAAAAGCTCTCTCCTTGTGCCCCTACATGCTTTTGGTGATACTCTTGTTACCACTGTGAGAGCACTTCATCCCCCACCTCTGGCAGCAACAAGGTACAGAAGAGCGATTGAGGTTTCAGGTTCACTGCCACGGTCATTAGCAAGCCGTGACAGCTGACAGTACCATGAGGAGACCGTTCAGACCAGCAAGAGAGCAAAAGGCTGACTTGGGGTGTAAGCCATCCTCAAACTCCTAAGCTCAACACATTCTTTCTTATGCATTATGCTTTCCAGCCCTTTCCCATGGGGTCCCAGTCATTGTCCTCTCCAGACTCCTTCCAAGCCCTGCCCTTTGGCACTCTGAGGTCAACGAAGGTCAACACTGACAAGTCCTTCCTCTTCCTCATATCTGGGTCCCTATTTATCAAGTGGATCAAGACATGTTTTCCTGGCTGACTGGTCATGCTCATTGAACTCTATTAGTTCAGTCCACTCTCCAACTTCTAAAAAAGAAAAAAAAGGGAAAAAAAACCCGAAACAATCAAAAGAACCTCTTCCCACCCTAAACAGGATCACATCCAGAAAGCCTTACAAGAAATCCTTTTCATGCACAGCACTTAACCTGAAAATTGCACCCTATATTAATATGATTTCCTCCTTGATAGAAGCTGGTTTCCTCACACACACCCGACCCTGTCCCTCCCGTTGATGTGCTTATGTATGTGTCAATGCCCTCCAGCCAACGGCTACCAGAAATACACCTCTAGGTGAACAAAGTTGGTTTATTGCAACAAGGGAGAAATGCACCTCTTGGGGGACCCTGGAGAGTCACAGTAAGAGGGTGTTAGAAAGGACTTAGGATTTAGGCTTGTTTGAGTGATGTGGGGAGAAGGATTTAAGGAAGCAGGGCTTTGCTCTGGATTGGCTGCTGTCGGGGAGAGGGGTTAATTCTGTGATTGGTATCTAAATAAATTTTATCTAGAAGGCAGGAGGGATGAAGTGAGGCTAAGGCTGTCATTGGTAAAGAAGCAGCAGTCACGCATATTGCCCAGAATAAGCGGATGTTTAGTCATTTTTGTGGCTTTGAAAACATCAAGGGTTAACTGATAGTATCAAGTCAGTACCTGGGAGGGGCTGCTTTTCTCATCCCCAGTCTGACCTTTCGGCCAGAGACCAAGTCAGTCTACAGAGGATTAATCTATGCTATCCAGGTCTTCGCCACCACCAAACTTTTGCTGGCCAGGAGGTTGTTCAGAGAATGTAGTCTGTAGTTGGACTAGAGTTAGTGTTTCCTGCTCCTTGTGGGGCAGGGTGAGTTTTTGGATCTTCTGATGTGACAATGGCTGCACAGCAGTACTGAAGACTCTTGAACAGAATACATCAGCCAACTGCAACAGAGGCCATTACTAGAAACAAAATTGTTAATTGTTCTAGTAATACACCCTGAAGATGAGCTTGGATTCTCAAACCCAAGCAATGAAAAAGGGTTGCCAGTTCCAACTGGTCATTTTCTAGAGCTCCATGTGACTTGTTTTTTCTTTAAGCTAGCTATAGACTGCTCTATATAGGTCTGTGGTATTTATACAGGTGCAGCATGAAAGGTTTTCTATGTTGTACATTCCTCTTTGGCGAGCTAAGGAGAAATTAAGGGCTATGTGATCATCCATGACAACTGGCTACTAAATTTAAACTTAAACGGGTCTGTTTGGTTCCCAGAGCAAAAGCTGTGTAATTCATGATGTCTGCTAGGGTCAGAGAGAAGTTCTGGACCATCTTTTCTGGTTGAATCAGTCCTACTGCGGGAATTGGAGTTTGCATAGCATGCGTGAAGAGCGAGTCAGTTATCCCCTATGGGAGTTTTCCCAGGTAGCCTGTGCTTGCCTCTTCTTGGAAGTTTCTGGGCATTATTTTCAGGGAAATATGCTCCATTGGAAGGAAAGTAGTTTTAAATATCTGAAAGTCTCTAAAATTGTCCTGAAAACAGGAAAAGTAGTTTGTGGCAGGTGGGTATTAGTCTGCTAGCCACATAAGAAGTAGTGTCCTAGTGGGGTGTGGGGTGCACTGGGAGTATCTTTTATCATAATAGGAGGGAGCCACTCCAACCCCCGCCCCCCCGCCACCTTTAGGGTGGGAAACTTTTCTGAGTAGAACTGAACAGCTCCTGCAAAAGCAGGATAGAGTGTCTCTGAAGAGAACAAACTGACTAATGGAGCAAGAATAACTCCAGATAGTAGTTTCCATTCCTGATGGACTAAGTCTTGTTGATAGGGTTATAATCACCTGAGCAGAAGCAAGGCCTTGACATGGGGTCAAAACCCAACTTTGAAGAACTTCCATAAGAGAAAATAAAGCATCAGGAGGACTTTTAGAAGGAAAACTATCTCCTGATATATTTAAAGGAACAGTTATTAAATATTTGTCATTAATTAATCCAGAGAATTAATTAGGGGCTGAGAAAAACATACTAGGGGATTTTATTTATTCCTTAAGTGGCAGGAGACCTTAGAGGTTCAAAAATAATAGGATCAAGATAAGGAAGACCATATTGTGAAATATTTAGTTAAAAATAGGTTCAAAGAACAATTATAAACAAGATTGGCAGTAAAGGGAGAGAAACAGGGTGCTGAAGATTCAAAATTCATTTTGTTTGTAGTCTCAGGTGGAAGTTGCCCACTTACTGTAGTCAGCAACTTGTCTGTCGTCTTGGACAGAAGCTCTTTCTGTAATCAGCTTTTTCTTGAGAATTTATAAGAATCCTCAGTTTGAAGTTTTCCAGTGGAATGGAAGTCCAGTAGTTAGGTGGTATATGTCTTTTTATTTGGGTAGCATGAATCTAAGGTCAACACCTTGGAGTTTACTGCTGTGCTAGTTGTTAACAGTACTTGATAAGCTCTTTTGAGACTCAAAGGAAGTTTTGTCTAGCTATTTCAGAACACTGGAACACCAAAACTCCAGATTTTCAGACCACACAGAGGCTGCTTCAGTGGCACCTCAAATATGTTGAGACACAAGGAGTTTCAGATGTGTGCACCGTTACTGAGTCCAGGGGTCCTGTCCAAGGTAGTGAGGGCTTTAGCTGCATCTCGGTGGAACCTCCATTTCTGTCAATGCCCTCTCCCCAACATATCTGTAGTTGAATCAAGTTGGGTTTATTAACTCACTGCAACAGAAGAGAACATGCGTTGTGAGGAATTGTGGGGCATTTCAATAAGCTTTTTTTTTTTTTTTCCTTGACTAAACTGGAAACTTTGAGAGGACAGAACCTAAGTCTAGTATTCCTCAGGGTGTCTAGTGTTGCACCTGGCCCAGGGTGGGTGGTCAGCAGATGTCATTTGAATTACTTGCTGGGTAAAGCCTGAAAGGATTTTAACCTTATAAAGGGAGGCCTGTTACCTGGAAGGCCTGCCTGGCAGAGCTGAGAAATTATCGTTCCCCTTCTTTCTCTAGAGGCCAAAAGGGCTGCCAGGAAGACACTGACACAGATGAAGACTGAGAATTTCAGAGAGAGTGAATACAAAATGAGAATACAGCTCTCTTTTGTTTTCCAAGAACTGAAAGTTGAACTCCTGCATCTGAGACTGAATTGGCACCATGGAGACCGTGTGAGGCTGGGGGCTCACGAAGGAGAAAGGAAGGCCCTGAGAGGGAAGGGAAGTCACCTAGCTGCCTTTTCCTGTTGAACTGAAGTTATGATCACAAGAAGAAGAGGAATGCTTTCTTACCCGTCTATCCTGGCTTAGTTTGCTCCTCCCTTGTCTTCCTGTCCCTCCTCCACTCTTGCAAATTCAACGATTTGATAAACGCTTGTTAACCTTGTGTGCCAGGCACTGGACTTGGGTTATAAAGATGAGTAAGGGCATGATCCCCAAGTAGACGACAACCAATCAAATTACAACTGCTTCCTTTCCCACATCCGCCCTGCTCCCTGTGATTTCCAGCCTTTTCTTGGGGTCTATGAAAGTATATATAGAGAGAGGCCAAGATGAGAGTCTCCAGGTGGCTTCCTGAGGACCTATGGAGGGAGAGTAGGACTCGCGTATTTAGGGTGTGGCCTTAGCCAGCAATTTCTAAGGCCCAGTACCGAGGGGCTAGAATAAGGAGGCGAGTGATTAAGCGGTGGTTCAGGTGGAGGCCAGGAGGGCAAAGGTTAGAACTAGGCCGGGGGGAATGAAAAATGGGGCAGAGTGGCCTGGTGGCTAATGGGAGAGGGCTGAGGCCAACAACCCTGCTGGGCCCCTGAGCCTGTCCTGGTCCTTCTCCCCTCCCCGATAAGCAAAGACTGACTGGTACGCTTGCTGGGGCTGAGCTGACTCCCCTCCCCAAGCCCTGGAAGACCCTTCCAGGGCAGGAGTGGCTCTCCTCGGACTTTTCTCCCTCCAAATCCATCCTCATTAGTAACTATAAACGCCAGAGTCAGAGCTGTTAGAAGGCTGTTACTAGATAAATAATGCTTTTCATATTTAATTTACGAGTAGTTCTGCAGCCTCTTTGGGGTGTGCTGGGTTAATTAAGAGCTGAATTAGATGGAGCTGCCTCTCCCCAAGGAGACTCAATTAAACTCTTTCTGCCAAAAAATAAAAAACAGAAAAGAGAAAAGGTGGTTCAAGAGAAGGGTCCATTGGAGGACGTTGCCCCTTCATCATGACGTCAAACAGGGGCTGGTGGGAGGAGAGCTGGGGATGCTTTTGGTTCAGTCTTTCCTTCCTTTCCTTTTCTGTTTGGAACCTCCTCCAGGCCCCCAGCCAGGTGCGTGAGGCATGTGGGAGGGGCAGGTATTGACGTGGTGGTGAGCCAGGTGGGCTTTCCTGGCTGGCCCGGGGGTGACGCCTCCTACCTTCCAGCCCTGGAGCCAGTTGCCTATAGGATGCTGCTAGGAGTTGGATGTGGTGCAGGGAAATGATCTCAAGCTTCAGGCCGGGATGGTGGGTCTGAAATTCTCACCCCTGTTCCTAGTCCTTCTACTCCCAAATTCAGTCCTGAGTAGATGAGGGCTTCTTGGCCTGTGCACCCTGAACATTTCATGGGGTAGCAGACGAAATGCCACAGAGCTCTTTCCTCTTCCTCTGGGAGAGCTTTTTCTCTATCTCTGCCCTCAACTAGGAAGGTTGGGGCCCCCCTGCTAGGGGAGGCTGCTGTGGCAGGAGGTGGCAGAAGAATGCCCGTCTCTGGTGTGGCCGCACCTCACCTCGACCACCAGGCACCTTTCAGGGGATCTGACTGCAGAGTTCAGACACTTTCTGTCCATCCCTCCCATTTTATAGCCAAGGAGACTGGAATCCCAATGAGGGGAAGTAATGTGGCCAAACGCCAAGAGTGAGTTGGCACGGAGGTGAGCCCAGGATCCTAGGTCTCTGCCACTAACACACTTAAATGTGCATGTGTGTGCACTTATGCACACACACACATCCCGCTCATGGGCTCTTGGATTCACAGGAGGCTGCTACAAGCCCTGCTCATCTGGACTCGCACGCCTAAAACCCGGCAGCCCTCACATACTTGGAGGCCCAGGGTTGCAGAAATGCCTTCTGAATGCAAGCAGAACCTCCCCGGCTCCTATTCACACCTACCGGTTTAGGCAACAGCCTCCCCATGCACCTGGGGCCCTCTTACACACTTCGTTGTCACACAGAGTCTGCACATTTTGTAAGTCACATAGATTGTCAGCAACCCCCATATCCCCAGATAGTCTTCTGACCTCATTGCCACAAGCTCACCCTCCTGGTGGAAGCCTTGGACTTGCTTGGGAGACGGTTTCTTGGCCAAACACGCGTGAGTGTGCTCACACACAGCCTCACACACCCACCCCTCAGCACAGGGCTCAAGTCCAGATTGCTCTTTTGTTATGCAAAAAGCACGGAGCTCTCTTTATGACTGTCCCTCAGCCTCCTGAGCAGTTTATTGAAGACTCTGCAGCAAATGGAAGTTGAACCTTCTTGTGAAAAAGAGGAAAAGCAAAATGAGTACAAGCCTGTGTGTGCTGGCCCTCTAACCCCAGGTCTCTCGAGAGGATGCTGTTTGCTCCTTCCTCCATCAGACCTGGCTTTGTGACATCTTGTACTTTGAGGCCCTGTTTCCCTCAAAGGGCTCCTACAGCAAACCAGGCGGAAACTCGGCCCCTGCACTCCTACCTTTGGTCAGCCCTCTGTCCTGTAGGGGATGCTGGGGCCTAAACAGATGGGGCAAGGAAGGAACTCTGGCGGAGGCTTCTCTGATTCTCTTTTTGCATTTACCTGGTTCCTGATTTGGGGCTTTACTTCTGGTGGCACAGTCAAGTTCAAATGTGTGGACAGATTTGGCTTCTCTGGGTAGACCTGTGTGGCTTCTCCCTGGGCACAGTTTTGTCCTTCCCCTTGGGTTCCTTTCAGGTAACCACCTGGACAGATCCTCTGGGGAGATGGGCCACCTGAAGCAGTGTTGGGGCCTTCGATTTTGACTTTGGGGCTGGGAGGGCCTCAAAGGCCATCTCCCCCACCCCCTTATGCACAGAGAAAAAGGAGAGACTTGACCAGGGCCAACAGTGGCCTAGGGCTCCTGGCCCCTGAGCTAGCTTCTTAACGCTACTCTTCACCCCCACACCACAGCTCCTGCTCAGCTTTGCTTTTCTTCCATTGTTTTATCTTTATCTTACACAGGTGTATCTTGCTTTATACAACAGAGAAGTTCTTTCAAAAGCTGTCTGTAAAAGGAGCTTTTATACATTGCATCTTATTGGAAAGCATGTCCTCCTTCCCCTGGGAGTTTGCTGTTAGGCCCTTATGTTTGGAGAGCTGTAGTTTGAAATGGGCTTTACCTATTTCCTTTGATCCTCACAAGAGCCCTGGGAGCTGGGCAGGATGGGGATCTCGGGCTCCATTTTTCAGACGAGGAAGCAACAAGGAAGTTTCTCCTGAGATTGTGGCAGAGCTGGACTATCTGCCTTTTGGTGCAAAGTCCCCGTCTGTCCCACTGGATCACTGAATTCCTGGTTAGATTAAATCCTCCGCTTGGGAATTGGATCACTTCGGTCTAGTTCTGTGTTTTTCTTAACGTATTCTATAGAACACTGTTCCTGAGAAATCCACGGTGATAAAAGGGTTCCTTGGTCAAATAAGTTTGGGAAATGTTGTATGCTATCTTTCCCTCTTGGAGATTCACTATGCATATTAGCACATGAAAGATGTGGGAAGACCTGCAAGGAAAACCTGCCTAACTCTGCTTTTCCAAACTTATTTGGCCAGGGAAACTTTTATTTCTGGTAAGTCCTGTTCCATGGACTACAAAGAGGAAATACTGGTCTAGTTTATTTTCTGTGTTAATCTGGATTTTTCACCTATCAGGTTTGAGGGAGACCCACTTCCATACTTCCCTCACTCAGCTTCTTTTCTTCTCTCCCCTTCTTTCCCATGGCCCTCAGGGCATGAGAGGCCATGATAGTTTTCTTTAGGTCCTCAAATGAAAGGATCCATGGCAGGGTGGGCTGGTGGTGGGGCCACTTAGGGGGACTGGGAGATCTCATTAGACTAAGTGGGAGGTCAGACCAAATGGTCCTGGAACGAAGAGGAGGGCGGGGAGCCAGTGTGCTCTGGAGGAGAGGGCCGGGTCACGCCTGCTGGCCCTGGTGGCCTGGTTGGCACTCTAGTCTCACTCACTGCTTCACTCCCTGGCTGACCTGTCCCATTGCCTCCCTTCTTCCTGGCCCATCTACCTAACATTGTCCATAATTCTTTCTGGACCCGCTAGACACATCGTAGGGGTTGTCCTCTCCTCCCCTCTCGGCCTTTACTGCTCTGACCATAGCTTGGATTTCTTTCTTTCACCTCTTGTCTGGACTCCAAGCCCAGGTTCTATAAGTCAGGCTTTCCTGTCACCCTTCTTTCCTTTTGATTATATTGTCTGCCCCCTCTTCCTGGAATGGTCCATCCATTTTGTCTGATTCCTTGAGGTGCTCAGTTCAGGGTTCATGTCTACAGTGCCTGACCCAGGGTAGGGCCTTGGTGCGGCGCCTGCAAATGAAGGCACAAGGGACGCATGCTTCCTCTGTGCCCCTCCCACAGGGTGGCCCTCGGCAGTGATTCCAGGACTGACGATGCTCTCTGAGCCTTAAAGAGAACAGGAGGGCCCTTCCCTCTTCCCTGACACTCCTCCTTCAGTGCAGCATAAAGGCCAGATGGCCTTCCGCCAGATCCCTGCAATGACTCATCAGTGCCTCACATCAACTGGGGCCCTAAAGGCTACTTTCAGGAGTGTCAGCATCTGCATTTCCCTGGGCGCCTGCTCTTGGCTCTTTGGATGCAAGGTTGCTTTCCCCTGATGACGTGACCATCAATTCATTGTTTCTTCTCAGCCTTGTGCCTGCACAAGCTGGTGGCCTGGCCTGCAGGTCCTCACCCTGGCCATTCATTAAATTGTTCAAGAGAGTGGCAGAGTTTTGGATGTGAAGTCAGACAGTTTGGCCTTGGAGAAGCCACTTTGCTTCTCCGAGCTGAATCCGCAAATAGGGGAGGCTAGTTCCTTCCTCATGGACCAGTCAATTGAGAGTGAAATGTGGTAATGATACGAAAGTGCTTTATAAACGCTAATCAAATAAGCATACCTTGTCAATCTCCCCACCTGAGAATGGAGGAACCCACCCCACAGGGTTTTGATGCCAATGGAATGACGGTGCTTTGCTCATAATAGGTGTTTAGTAAAAGCTCTGACAAAACCTCCTCCATCTTGGTGTCAATCACTAGGAAAGCCGGATCTTAGCCACATCAGCCTCTGACCTGAGTCAACCTCGAACTTCTGTGCATTCTTTGCCTAAAAGTAGAAGAAGATTCATGCCCCAGCTTCTGCCCTCCCCATCAATGTGCCTGCTGCACAATCCATGATTTATGTGTTTGCTTGTGCCCTCGAAAGAAGTAGGATTGTGACCCCTACCTGGGAGCTCCCTGTGTGCTGAATGAATGATCCATTCAGAAAACCCAGGTGCCTGCTTCCTGCCTGGACACAGGGTCCTTCTCAATTTGTCACCCCTGGGATTTCTGATGCTTTTCTCCAGGAAGCAGCCTGTGGGCGTGGGGGGCGCAGTGGGCAGCTGGGTCTCACTTGGGCCTTCACTCCAGCCTCATCCGCACGTCCTGCCCTGGGGGACCCCTCTGTGGAAGGCTTGT
The DNA here is from genome assembly GCA_029593785.1 of Cabassous unicinctus. NCBI lineage: Eukaryota > Metazoa > Chordata > Mammalia > Cingulata > Chlamyphoridae > Cabassous > Cabassous unicinctus. Next base: position 54,574 of record JAQZBX010005524.1, read on the forward strand.
CCTCCCTCCTCCTCTGCTTCCTCCGGCTGGATTTGGTTTCTGGACTAGGAGTGTGGCTGGAAGTTGGTACAGAGCTGGCCCAGCCCCCCCTGGGGAGCAGCAGAGGGAGCCAGTGCTGTTTGGAGAAGTGTAATGTTGGGTTTAACTGAAGCCTCGGTAGGGCAGTAACACCAACGTTGGCATTTGGATCTGTAGCTTTTCTTTCTCCCTGAAGAGATGGGGTGTGGGCCCGGTGAATGATCAGACAGGCTTGTTTACAGCTCTGTGTGCAGGGCTTTGTCCCTGGGAAGGGGAGGGCTCTCCCCATTCAAGTCTCAGGCTGGGGTTTTTCTACACCTCCAGAGTTCTCATTGTTTGGGGTTCTCTATTCCCCAGAAAGGATGGAGGCTGACCTTTGCCTTCCCGTAATGAATAGGAGAGATGGCTGGTCCAGGCCAGAGCCCAAGTTTCTGGTGCCCTGTTTTGAGGTCAGTTGGACGAGCTCACTTGCATTCGCGGTAACTTCCTCTGTGCATTTGACAGCTACTTAGTCTACCATGAGCCCGGTGCTGAACCAGGCCCTGGGGTTATGGAGATGGATGAGCCAGGAGCTCCCAGTCTAGTGGGAGAGGCAGACACATAAACACTCAAATGCTCAAAATGGTAGTGGGTGGGTGGGTGGGGGGGGCCATGAAAAGCACAGTGACTCCTGCTTTCACAGTTGAGAGCTGTGAGCAAAGGTTTGGGGCCGGGAGCGGGGAGGAGGTGACGGGCAGTGAGACGTCAAGGCTGAGTAGCTCCTTGCCAGACAGATGAGGGCAAGGTGGGAGAGTGGGTCTGAGCTTGCTCCTCTGTAAAATGGGAGGCAGGGGACCCTGGCACGGGGCAGTGCCGAGGAGCAGTGGGCCAGTGGCGGACTCAGCCCCGAGCCAGGGTGTAACAGGTGCCAGGGCAAGCCCGTGGAGGGCTGGTAAATGGTGTGTTCAGACTTCTGGGCTGCTCAGCATCTTAAATGGGACTTAAACGGGCTGGTTGCAACAATTCTGGGTGTCCTCCTGCCTGCCGGGGCTCCCGTTTCCCTCTCAGGTTCTGGGGGATGCTTCGGGGGAATTGTCAGTTGCTGTGCTGTCCCAGGGGAGCAAATCAGAGACGAGGTAGCCATTCTGTGCCATTGAGGAGTATTCCCTGAGCGTGCAAACCCCCTGCCTCGGGCAGGAAGGGGGCCTGGAGTGCAGGGGCCAGAAGGGTTCTTACGGGGCGTGGTAGGAGCTGGGATTGGCTGAGAGGCGGAGGCAAGGTCCTTCCAGGTGGCAGTTCATCGTGGCACCAGGCCCCCATGCGGACGGGGTCAACGATTCTCTCTGCAAGGCCTTGGCATTTGCCCACTTGTCATGCATTTATCACCGCGTGGTTTTCTTTTTTCCTTTCCACAAGACAGATTTGAAACAAGGCCCTCCACTCACGGTGCTGTGGATGACTTTGTGGCTTCCCCTCAATTGGCCTCCTAATTTCTCTCCAGTCTCTCCCTCGACACCTGTCTACACGTGCCCTTGATTGCTCAACTCCTGGGGGGGGGGGC